>JANHGN010021128.1:0-19004 GCA_024605025.1 Megaceryle maxima
GTTGCAAATATAACTAACAATATAAATAAATAACAAATATAACTAATTTGCAGAAATAATTGAAGGCTAACGATAATAAAGAATAAGAATAGCAGAAACAAATCAATTTAAACAGCAGATAAAGTTGGCTGGACATTTTAAGGAGGTCTTTGTACTAAACCTACTGCTTTCAGACAAGCCCTCTAAATGTCACACTTAAGATGCGTGGCCTCCAGGATATGAATCTCAGCAAGTACCATGTTTGCCTTCTGCATCTGATGGATTTCTGGTTACATTTTTACATCAGTCTATATTCTTCCTTTAGAATCCAAGGAATGCTGAAAATTGAAACTTTTCTCCCATGCTTTTTCCTGTGTATTTTGATGTAGGTGTATGAAACTATTTTTTCTTAGTTCACACGTCTGGTTTGAAGACTTTCCTTAAGAATGTAAGGGTAAAAAAGAATGTTTTCCACAACAAACATCTTGATTCAATTATTTGCTTTTAGGACAGTATGTGCAAGCCTTTCGTGCAAACCCAGATGAACCTCTGTACAGTCTTTGTATTGGCTTGACTTTCATCCACATGGCTTCTCAGAAATATGTGTTGAAAAGGCATGCTCTTCTAGTACAGGTGAGTTAGTGTGATTCTTTTTACCTGTAGTCTTTCCCAGCTTTGTATCTTCCAGTTATGGCTACAACATACTCTGTTTACTTTTCATAATTAATATGGCATTTCCAAAGAGGTAATTGGCATAACATGAGCACAGATAAGAGTATGCTTTTCAACTATAGTTATACCCATCTGAATTTTCTCTCTTTTTAGTTAAATGTAGCTTGTTCTGCTGTGTGCATACAATGATAACTCAAATAGACATTAGCAGATGCCAGCTGTTTATGTAAACACTACTAATTTCAATCTTGATGGCTATAGTCTGGATTTCCTTCCAAATTGTTCTTGCTCTGAAGAAGCTGCCCCATGCCCTTGACAGACACATCTCCTAAACTGTGTTGTTGAAGCAGACTTTACAGACTTAGATGTTTTATTTCTCCATCTTCTCTTCCCACTTTTAGGTTCCTCTTATAACTGTCTTCATAAAGATCTCATGAACTCCAGTTTAGTCTACCCTTCATTTTTTAGTTTCCTTAATCACATTTTCTTTCAACTGTCAGATCTGGTTACATGCCACAGGCTGATTATTCCCAAACAGAATCTTCAAAGTAATTTCCTCTACTCTCACCAAGTATTTTCATTAATTTGAAATGCCTTTATAATTCCTGTGGCCACTGAGGTCAGAGTCAGAAGAATATGGTGAACATACTGAGCTCTCATGACTTCTGAAATTGATGAAAAACTGTAGCTTGTGCCGATTTTGATGGACTTTTGATAAAAGAAATTTTTGGTCCTCAGTAATGGTAAAACAAGACCAATTATGTCAGTATACAACTTAAGACATTTTGAACTTGCAAATTTTGCCCTAATTTTAATTTTTTTATCCACTTCTTTCTGTAATCAGCCTGCCTTTCTAATATGGTCTGCTGTGTTCTCCTTTTATAATGTACTTGGACAGTGCCCTATATATGTTACCCTCTGGTGATACAGCTCCCTGGTTTCTCTCTTCTCATTTCTTGCTTACTATACTTGGCATTTTTACATTCTCTCTTGCTCCTATTGTACTTGATTAATAATACTTCAACCACAGTGACATACTGGTGACCTAAATTACAATCATTGGCTGCTTGTTTCTGAACTAATTCCTCATGTTGAAGGAGGTATCATCTCTGGTTATCATCATGGTCCCTAGAAAGTCCTCTATTTATAACAGAATCATCACATTCCAAATGGTAACAAAATGAAATGCATTGGAGAGGATGAAAAAGTTGTATGCTCAGTTTCTGCCTTCCGAATTCACCTCTTCTATCTGTCCCTCCTAAGTTTTCCCCGAGGCTCCTTCATGTCAAATGAAACACTGCATTTTAATGTAAAATAATACTATGTGCCTCTTTGTCTCTCCCTTTGTACACTGTATGGGAGGTAGCTCTGGTCTAATGTCATTCACCTTTATAGCATCATACAAGCCTCGAGTCGTGGCGAGTCCATTAACATGCCAGGCTGGTAGCAAGTGATGTCCTCCTACAGATGAGAAACAAATCCCTTCTCTCACTTTCCAGCATGTCATTATGTAAAGGAGACTAGTTTCTTTCACCAATGCCTGGTCACTGTCACTTCATGCACTGCATTGTTTTATATTGCCTGGGACATCAGCACCTGAATAAGCCCGTAGTACCTGTTGGGTCCTGCTCCTCTGTCTACATCATGGTGTGCCACAGAACAGGGGCAGGTATTTCAGGTTGAGGGTGACAACAAAATTATGTACGCCTGGGATTCTGGTAGTCATATAGTTTAAATAAGAAAGCATATATTTTAAACTAAAAGCAAAATAATGAAGGGTAACAGAGCGCTTCAACTTTATTAAAGCATAGCACTGGAATTGCTGGATATGAGTTTTCTTTCAATTTCTCCTGGAGATTTGACAGTAATACATCTGCTGGCTCCAAGAAGGGACCTTTTTTTTTTTTTTTTTTTTTTTTCTTAAAATAGTGAGGGAGGGTTATCTTTTAAAGATGATTTTAATAATAATTATTGTTAAAGACAATTAAAATCTAGCCTATTCTTTGGCTGCTGGTTTTTTTTGAGGTGGTCAGCTGTTCCAAACATGAACCAGTCTAACCTGTGTGTATATTACACAAACACATACATACTTACACATTTAGCAAGCTAGTGCTGCAAGTCATTAAACTGTGTTCAATTTATCAAAAAGATCCACCCATTGTTATCGATGGCAGTGAAACTCACAGAGCAGGTTTTACGGTCTCAACAATCAAATGTGATTTACTTTTTGCCTGCAAAATGTGGTTTTGTGGGGAAGCACAGATCAAATACATTTAAACACCTGTTCTCCAGGATATTTTACTGCCATCTTCTTAAAGTGGACATTCACAAATGTGCATGACCTGTACAGGGATTCTCCTTCCTTCACCGGTACATGGACCTGCGTGGACCATGTCAAGAATCTTTCTATAACCTTGGCCGGGGCCTCCACCAGCTGGGATTACTGCACCTGGCAATCCACTACTACCAAAAAGTACTCGAACTTCCTCCCCTCACCTTAGAGGTACTGTATCTTTTATGTACAGAGAATAAAGTCAGGTCAGTGTTAATATTCAGCCATGGTTAAAATAGGTACCTAAAAATAAGTACAGTTGTTTCCTTTAATTTGTATTGTAATTCCTGTCATTGGAAGCCCAAATCTGATTGTCACCTGGTAGTGTATTTAAGCATGGGTGAATTTTGAAGCATTTACTAAGAGGCTGAAGTAGCAGCAAAAAAAAGGTTGCTAAACAACTTTACCTGAATAAGTAGCTGAACTTTTTATTACATGCAGTAATGATAATTGCAAGTTCTCTGTACTCACCCATGCTATGAAACGGCATGATGGAGAAGTGTGGACCAGTATTAAGAATGCCTAAATGTACCTGAGCTGTGGTTTTGCTCTAACTGGTGTGTATTAGATCATCCTATGCATCATGCATCCATCCAGGCATCATACATTTATGAGTCTGGTCTGAGAGAAAAGCTTTTGCCCAGCTTTGGCATGGGTAGGTAGAAAAATTACAAGTGTATTTAGAAAACAGGAAGGGTTGGTAAAGTTAAGAAACGTGGGTATTAGCAGTGGGAATTCAGAGCAGCAGTCTTGTGAGCATGTAAAAGAGGCCGTATTCACATTCTGATTGTAGAAACAACTACTTTGCATACAGAGACAAATGAAGATAGCACTTTCCTGTTTTGTGATCTGGGGGTCTAATGTACAGCTGTTTTCAGTATGTAATTACATAACTTGGGTCCTTAACAACATGTGGAAACTCATTAAAGTGGGAGGGTACAAGGAATACTACTTTCTAGATAGCTGAAAGCCTATATAAATCATGAATATGTGATTTGATGCCACTAATTGCTGCTCATGTTTCACGTTTTATACTGATTTTGCATATAGATAACCTTTCTAAAACCTTATTTTTACAGGGAATAGAAACTGATCAGACAGACTTGAGAAGAGATACTGCCTTTAACTTGTCGCTTATTTATCAGAGCAGTGGAAACACTAGAATGGCTCAAAAGATGTTGTATACCTACGCAGTTGTATGATGAGGTTTGCAGCAGATGGAACTGATACTCCTTTGTATTATGCAGAAACTGGTTTTATGTAGAAGTTTTTCTATAGCTGGTCAGGGTCATGGTTTGGCTGTATATAGCTTTATGGACTTCTGACATTTCAACTGTATCGCGTATGGATGGAAACGGTCCCTTCTGAGAATAACACTGACATGCTCAGATGTGTCTGTTATTAGCTCTTTCTCCTTTGGTGCACTGCTCTGTCATCTGATGCTCAGGCTTGTATATAGAATCAAACAGTGGAAAATTGAAGCCCAGTGTGGTTTGCTGTTATGTTTTTAAAAGAAATTTACAAGTGCAATATTACAAGTAGTTACCAGTTAGGTTGTTCAAGAAGCCATTATCACTGGTGATGAAGGGTTTTTAATGTGTAGCATTAAATTACTGTAATATAGAAGAAATGGGCTCATGTTATTCCTGAGAGAATGGAGAACTCAGTATTTCAAAAATCTTTAAAGTATTCAGTATTTACATTTTCTAGGAGTTCACGTTCTTAGCAGCTGTTCTATTTCAAGGAGACTGATTTCTGTTTTACTGAAATCAGTGTGACCTTTGTTGTTCTACTGAAATGGTAAATAAAAATTGAGGTTAATGATAATGTTTACTCATTCTCAGCAAACATATCCCACTGAGTAGCTTATAGCAAAAATTAATAAAACATCATACAGCTTATTTTATATAACATACATTGCAAATGGTCTGCAATTTTCATTATTTCTGACAGTTGAACAGTAGCATATGATGCATGCTGCTTCCAACCCAGCAAGAGAAGCAGGATGCAATGCTTTATCATAAATATAGTTATATGTGTATATAGAAATGGATGTATGTTATGCACTACAGCAACAGAAGGCTAAAAAATAATTTTCCAGCAAGGTAGTTTGCTGAACAGAGAACACACCATTCTGTTGCCTCCCAAGCACTCTTGTTACTTAGAGCATCACAGATAACTACTGTTTATTTGCATTCAGCTCACTTTTATATGTATTTGTGTTCTGCAATCATTTCACACAATGTCAGTCAGTGATTAAGAAACAAGTCTTGTGGAATTGCTTAGACCAATTTTACAGGTATGGCAATTTTATCTCAAATCAAACATGAAATGAAAAATAGACTGCACGTCCGCTTCGTTTGAGATATGCTGGGCTGTAGTGACACTACAGAGGTAAGAGACAGATACCAAGAAAGTCTCAGTAACTCACAAAAGGACAGCATGTTTTATGTACCTGGAAATAGGACTTGGCAGCACTGCCTAAATACAAATCCCATGCCAAGTTTGCGAAACTATAAATTAAATAGCCTGGGGTATTCATAAGCAGCAGAAGGGATAGAATGACTCCCTTACCACTAGTTCAGTTCTCATTATCTGACAGCTCATCACTGCTTTTGACAAAATAGCCTACTGTTTGCTGTGTGAACTGGAGCTGACTCACAACACGTGTACTAGCATAGTATTGGTGCATCACTTTCAGGAAAAAATTCTTCTGTTGAAACTTTCCTTATTCTTTATTGGCCTTATATTGTAACCCCACTAGTTCTTCTCTTGCAGCAACTGACTCCTGTCCCTTCATACAGTTTATCATGTCCCAGGAAATACAGCCCTCAGCACTGAACTAACGCTTAGCAAACAGAAGCCAGAGATACAGTATGTACAAAACTGAGTCTGAAATACTCAGAATCCTATTGCTTGTATTTTTTTTTTTTTTAATAGGCAGGCTTGACATAGAGGAATGTTGTGGAGTTGTGTGGTTTTTTTGTTTGGTTTTTTTTTTTTTTTTTTTTTAAGAACTGTCCTAAAAATTGACCAACATCAAGGTATTACTGTTAATTATTTTTTGATCCCTCCTGCTGCTAGAATTCTGAAGTAGTTTAGTTTTTAAATCTAGGAAATAAGAATCTTTAGCAAATCTTTTTACAAAGAAAAAGGAAAATACAGTCTTAATGCTGATAACTTTTAAACTACTTTCTATATTGCTTTGAAGCACCAAATAATAGAAACTTGCATTTAATTAAAGCCAGGTAGTATGGACTGGAAAATTCATACTGCTAGCAAACAGTGTTCTAAAGATGTTCTAAACCATTTTGAGCATCTGGAAGCAAGAGATACTACTTGTCTCAATGCCAGTTATCTGAAGCTTTCTCAGATACTTGTGTGGAAAAAGCTATGTATGAAAATATGACAAGATTTTTCCTTAGCTGTATCCAACTTGCATTGATGGTTTTAAGATAAACAGGCTTTTACTTAGATTTCACTTTTACACATTATTACAAATATGTTGTATTATAATGGTGCAGCAGTAACAAATTAGACAATGCAAGAGACAAAATAAAACTCTATAGGAGTAAAAAGTTTAAACAAGTGCAGCCCATGTGAATTGATGTGCTTAAGGAAAAGCAAAGCATAAAATGTGAGCTGCATACAGAAAATACATATGCTACTCTAAGCTTTAATTATATAGCCACAGATGTACTGCCCAAAACAGAATTGGGTAAGTTTTAAACCATGTTTGACTTGGAGTACTACTAATAAAGCACCTCTAATTTGGAGTTCATTTTCAGACAAAGAAGTTGTGATCATGATACTTTATATAAGGGATGGAAGATACACAGGGATTGTGAGTGTGAAACACAAATATTTTCTGGGGTATGAGCATCTGTGTATGGGATGAATTTTGGCATGCACTACATTCGTGTTTAGGCTTACCTGGCTGTAGCTTGTTTTAAGGATGCTCACAAGAATGTAACACTGGGGGAGATGAACCTAGCACCTTTCCTAGATGTCTTTGACAGTAAGGACTATTTTACTGAAATGTAAAATCGTAGAATGGTTTGGGTTGGAAGGGACCTTTGAAGGTCATCTAGACCAAGCCCCCTGCACTGAGCAAGGACATCTTCAAGTAGATCATGTTGCCTGACCTTGAATGTGTGGAAACAAACAACAAGGGGGGAAAAGCTTAAAATCCAGCCATTAGAATTTTGGGAAAGCTTACAGAAGTCAGCCTCACCTGTCAGCATGTTGGGAACATTCCTTAAGCCTCACTAAGAATTAGTAACAGTTTTGGTCAAACACACTACATACACTGTCAAACTATTTAGTTTAACCATGCTAATTCTGTTAGCTGCCTATTGCTGAAGAGCTATGCTGTGTAAAACACTAACTCAAGCCATACCTAAAAGACTGCTTATAAAAGTATCTACTGATTGTCTTAAAAACTGAGTCATACCTTTTCAGTTGTGCTTACCTGATATCAGCATTGGAAATGTAGAAAGTTGTTTGCCATCCACATTTGCTGAAGGCCACAGAGTGACAGGAACAACCCAAACAACAACCTTTTTTCTGCTTAGAAAATTAAATTTTAAATACTGCAAATATTACTGTAACTAAGAGGGGCTTAACAGCTACCAAGCTCAGGGAAAAGCTCACAATGTAGATCTCAATTATTGGTCCTGCAGGAGGCAGCAGTGTTAAGATTACTACAACTTTATTGACATTACTATGTTTAAAGAAAGCAATTTTTTTGTCCACTGTGTATTTCTGATGTTTCAAAGGGGTGAGTTGCCACTCACTGTGCTGTGGTCCACGTTGCAGAGCAGGCTCTAAGCAGACAAACTAGTTGCCTTTCAAATGAATGCCAGTTAGAAGGTGGCTTCAAGAAGTGCTTCAGTTGCTAGTCAGCAGGATCAGACTAGAGCACATCTGAAGTAAAAAACCAATCCAAAATACATCCTGGACATCTGGACCAACTCTTTCATTCTGCATGTGCCCCACTGAGCTGCATTGCTTAACACAGGCACAGTCAAAACTTCAAGTAGTGCTACAGCTAAAAGGTGCTGGGACACAGTAATCCTTCACAATTACACCCTATCAATCATACTGCTTTCCACCCTAAAACTCAAATGGCTTTAGAAGAAGCAACAGAGTGTGTTGAACCTGGATAGACTCACCATGCAAATATAAGTAGGAACTTTAATGGCCACATCCATAGAACCAGCTGCATTTCAATACACAAAGGAACTGCAGATGCACAGCCCTAGAGAGAACAGGGGATTCTCAAAATCATTTGTCCCTTGCTAGGCAACCTCCTTAAGCATTCAACATAAACAGAAGCGTTAAATGGTATGGGCTCTTCGAGAAGACTGGTTTTTGGCTGTAAGTACTCTACAGTTTGAGTTCATAGCAAGCAAAAACTAACTTACAGTTCTGACTGCCTAAGGGCATTGTGCAGGTGGACAGGCTCAGCTTATGTTAAGCTGCCCAAGCAGCTCTATGGCACAGGTGTGGCATAGGTGCTAGCTGCTGGCTGAAGGACCCAGCTTGGCTGGGACAAACCTAAAGCCATACTGCACAGGTGTGCTTTTAAGCAGCACAATTTAATGAAGCTCAGCTGTACATTAGCTTGAATAGTGTATTCACCCACCCCTCTTACCTTTGAACAGCCATTTGCTTCAAGGAGGAGAGGCTCAGGTCACCACGAACTAGGCTGAAGTCTTATTGTGCAGGTTCTGTTTTAGGACCAAATTTCTGGAGGAGCAGAGCAAGCTAAATCCAGGGTGTCCTGGAGCTATGCCTAGGCTCCAGAGGTATGGAAGACTTCCCTCTCCACTAAACTAAAATATTTTTAAGAACATGTATAGATCCAACAGAAATAAATGGTACCATTGATCACAGAGGAGTTTGCAAACAGCTCTGTTGAAGCAGCTCAGAGTGCAATACCACCTGTATTGAAGCTTGGTTATATTGAAACCATGTGAAAGAGTAAGCTATAACAAAGATGAGCTGATCCTTAGACAAACAAGCATGAAAACCCTCAACGATCTTCAACACATTATAATGTAAGTCGTCTGCTTCAACTACTCTTTCCCCCGTGTGTTGTTTGACAGCACGATAGGTTGAACAAATTCATAATTCTTATGAAGGTAAGATGATGTGTGGTGTAACATCACACATCTAATGAGCCCCTTGTGTGCACCTAAAATAACCCAAGGCTTATGTTCTTTCATGACCCAGATGTCATCTACCATTAGAAGCATCCAGTCCTGCCAGTTCCTCCCTGTCCCAGTTATGTAAGCATCCAGCCACAGACACATGACTCGGTCTTCAGTAATGCACCTGAACCCTCTGCAAACCAGTCTGAGATTTGTTTTGCTAGCACCTACCAGGCCTGAGTCTAAAGCCAGTAAAAGAACAGGGATGAAAGCAGTAGTGCAGTATATAAAGAGCATGGAGTTTACAGTAATGATAAGAATTGTTTTGCTATAGTTTTGTTAATAGCAGCCTCACAATGCAAAGCACCTGGGTCTAAAAGACACAGGGAGAGGTATGTGTTAATTCAGAGCAGTTTAGGATTCAAACAAGCACTCCTAGGTCCCCTGGATACACATGCTCTGTAGGCGCCTTTTATTTGCAAGGTCTTCTCAGTGATACAGACCTACAACTACGTCAGATCAAATCAAGTTCCCAATCCTTCCTGTACCTGGGTGCTAGCAGGGAGTCTCTTGGTGGCAGGTGATGCTCTCCCTGGGCTGGGAATCACTCTGTAAAGTGAGCTCGTTTCCTGGCCAGCTCCTGCGGGTCTTCCTGGTGGTGAGCTAGAAGGCCTGGGTTCTTGTCCTGCTGTCTAGGGAGGTGTGAGTGGGAAGCTCTTCCTGCTTTTTCTCCTGGGGAAAGATGCAATGCTTTATGAAGCTGATGACTGGGAAACCTTTGTCATTGCTAAGCAAAAGATTAAAGTTTTAGCAGCTTAATATATGGATCTCTAAAATGCTAATTACACTACTATATAAGAACTACCAGTTATGGAGAAGGCTGATGAAGCTACATGAACAAGGTAAGCATGGGTTTTCATATGGTATCTGTAGAAGGCATGGAGGAGGGGAAGGAGAACCACTGAAAGAGAGGTGAATGCAGAGAAGAAAATATACTGGCTATGAGCTTTCAGACAAATATTTGGTTAATGAGCATCAACAAAACATGAAATATGTGCAATAGAACTTTTCTAAGTACAGAAACAGTTTATTGAAGCTATCTTGTTAGTAGCTGTAATACTCTTTGTTGTTTAAATATGTCCTTTGGTAAAAGAGGAGGAAACAAACTAAATTAGAAGGGTCTGTGTTCCTGTGTAAGGAACTACAAACAAAAGTTTGGGAAACTGAAATCCTCACTGATAATGAGCTACCAAATACTTCTGCTACCTGTTTTCTTTGCTTCTCCCCCTGAAATGAATGTGCTTGCTTGCTTTACCTCCTTTTTGGAGCTGTTCTCCAGGATTTTCTGGCTGGTGGTTTTTCACAACTGCCAGCTGCAGGCCGTCCAGCTTTGATTTGAACCAATGGTGAGCTGCTTCTAGGGTAGTTGTGACCTAGGCGAGATAAGGTAATGAGAACTGCAAAGGCAACAGTTAATACAGACTGTGTTCCAGTTCTTGAGCTCTGTGCAAGAAGGGGTAGAACAACATCCAACTCCTTCCCCTGTATGTAGGGGTAGGAGCTCTGCATGATGCCATTTCTTCCATTGCTGTGAAAAGGATGTACCAGAGGGGTCCTCACTAGAAAGTTGCCTCTCTCTTAGGGGTTTAATAAAGTCAACGTGGGTCTCCCAACACCACATAAAATAGAGGCATTGGGAAGAAAGGGGTAGGGAGGGGGGTAAGGATGCTGTGTGCCACTAACTCCGGAGAAAGATGAGGGAAGATTAACTTTGCCTTAAGAATGCTGTAGAAATATTCTCCTGCTATTAAGATCTCTTTCTTGTCACAGAACAGTACTTGGACTGACAGGACCTCAGGCAGAGGCACCTCTATTACTGGTTAATGGGTGGTTAATACCCTGTAAAAAATTATCTAACCCCCTATATTTTTCACCCCAAACTACTAGAGTAATCAATGCAAGCTATAATGACTTCAATATCGTGGTATAGTAGTGCAGGGATGAGGTGATGAGAGGACAAATGACTTCTTGGGTTGGGGGAGATGTGGTTTTGCATGATGTCACATATAGAGTGATATAAAAGCAGCTCAGGGAAGGGGGGGGGGGCAATTTACTCGGCCTCAAATTTTTGTTTGGTTAACACAGCTATCCCAAGCCTAATTAAACCAATAGGCTTCTGATAAGCCCCACTATAGTGAAGTGATTCACAGAAAAGACAAACATTTTTTTTTATAAAGTTTGATAAACATGGCTTAGTTAAAAAGGCAAAGGATGCACCTCGCTCTTCACCAGAGACTGATCTCTAAGACTGAAAGGTTACTTGGTCCATATGCTGAAATACTTGCAATGTTATTATTTGTTGTTAACATTGTTAACAATGTTGTTACTTGCAATGAATTAATTCTTCTAATGCTAACTAGTCTCACCTGTCCTGACTCTATGCTGGCTTCCTTCAATTGCTCTTCCATTTCCTCTTTATATTTCTTCAGATGTTTAACTGCTTTTTCCAGTGTCTAGGTAGAAAAAGAAGTAACATTAAAGAAAGATACTTTTTTTTTAACTGATAGACTAATAGAGATTAGAGCATCCTTCCGTTAAACTGCAATTTTTTTGTGCCATGAAAAAATTGTATAGGCATTAAAGTCAGATATATAGTGAATGTATGTGAAGTTATTACTTGGGCTTTCTGGAGCAGACACCACAAGATTTATAGGAATATCTTTTGACTCAGGCTATACAGTCTTTCTACCACCTATTCTAAAACCCCATAGCTTTTGAGTAAAAGTGTTTCCATGGGTGTCTTGCCACTTTTTCATACTGTTATCGCTTTACTTGACATTCATTTTCCAGCTGCTGCCTTTGCCTTCTCTCCACTTCCAGCTGGGTCTCCAGCTGCCTGATCTGCACTTGCACATCGTGTTGGTTTTTCAACAGCACTTGCATCTTACTCTGCACAGTTTTCAAATCTGACACAAATTTCTGTCTGTCCTGTGACTGAAGAAAGCACAAAATTAAATTCCAGCAACACTTTAGCAGATCAGTCTTTTCAGAAAACTGGTCAAGAAAGCTCACTTGTCCATAATTCTTCTGATACTCCTCTTTTACTGCTTCCATTTTCTGCAGTTGAGATTCAGTCTCCTGGAAATTGCCAAATCAAAGCTTCAGGACTTTTTCCAGCTCCCTGGCTGTTACATGGGAACTGTTTCTGCAGATGTCTGCACCTTGTGTCCTTCTTTCTTGCCCTATGAGACTGAAGTTAAGAGAACCTGTGTCCCACTGCAGAAAGGGGAACAAGGAGGAGGTAGAGCTGCAAAGGTATTCAGATTCTCATTTAACACCAGGTACCAATTGAACAGTAAGTTCTGCAGATGTAATGGATGGAAAGGGACTAATCACATCACAAGCAACGTTTGGCTCAATCAATAATAGACTGTATCCACAAGGTGATAAATAGGACAAATGCTACTATAGAAATCTCATGGGGGCACAAGATTCTGTGGCATCATATTTAATATGGGGAGAAGGGACAACAGGAGAAGCCACACAATTGCTGTAGCTGCTATCTGCTTATCTTCTGTTCAGAATTTGAGTCTAGAGTTAGATTTACTTTGCAGTCTAGAGTCAGATTTACTTTGCAGTCTAGAGTCAGATTTACTTTGCAGTCTAGAGTTAGATTTACTTCCCAGTCTAGCTCCACTGCAAAGGATCAACAACAGTCCTACTCAACAGGAGGAAACAAGTTCTCAGCTAAGACACTTATTGAAAAATGTGTGTGTACCTTTACTGTTTCTGTTAGATTTACAGGCCAGGCATTGTCTAACTTGAGCTCTGTGGCTTTTTAGCTTTTCCCTGTAGCTAGACAAAGACTTTTCCAGCTCTGTTATTTTCTGCTGCAGCACCCTATTAGCATGGGAAACTTCAGCCAATTTGGAGGAGGTTTCTTGAAGGGATTTCTTTACCTAGGATAAAAAGGGAGTTCATGTTAACTGACAGAATGAGTTCTTTACAAGTAATAAGCAGAAGACCCTATTGCTTTGCTGTACCTGAAGTATTCTGCAGCACCTGATGTTTTGACTTCTCTTTAATAACCTTCTAAGAAAAGGAAAAAAGTGAATGCTGGGATCTGACTAATACGGGCTGAGCTTTATGATCCAGTCCCCAAGAAACAAAGCAGACTTCCAAACCAGTATTTTGTCTCTGGAGATTTCTATAAAACCCCAGGTTACCCCTTTTAAAGTCATTGGAATAACTGATACCAATGTCTAGATCATGGTACATTGCCATGAACAATGGGGTATATAGTGTTGAGGGACAGAGTGATACTTGAAAAAGTTGAGAGCACAGATTACTATCTATGGCCACCAAAATGTCTGTCCTCCATATGACAAAATTCTGTGTGTTTTATACAAGTGACTGACAACTCCATGATGAATGGAACAGGGGACAAATGCACGTCATGAGCTGCTCTTGTTCTGTTGGAAAATTATAAACTGGGTATAAATCTCTCTGTAAGTCATTCACCAAAATTTTTTAATACTATCCCTTCTCACCTCAGCAGATTCTTGACAGACAGCTTTCCTGGAACTGCTTCTTTAAAGACTGTAAGTGTTCAGCATACATCTTTTCCTCAGTCTTGACTTTTTCCATGAACTGTTCCCTTTGGGGGAGGGGGGGGATAAATCAGTTATTCACAATCTTATTTTATATGCTTTACTGTTTGTTTAAAAACATAAGAATAGGAAAGGCAATTCCATTGCCAGCAGTGAGTGTGTTTAGGTTGTGAGGTAATACTTTTGACACTAAGTATTATGAGAAGAGATGAGAACAATTCCTTGGGCTCTTTCTCCCTTGCATTCTAATATGAAAAAAGGCTATATCCACTTATGAAATATCTGTTTCTCAAATACTTCCAGCTGCAGACTGTAAAACCTTCACCTGTGCCAAGGATTTTCCTTTATAGAAAAGGACGCTTGGATAATAATTTTTCTGCTCCGCAGCCAAAAGTTTATAGAGTATTTTTGCCTTGATTCATGTGAATGTGTTGTACCATATTATATTCAGGAAAAAAAAGAAAAGGTGCTTGGCTCAATACCAAAAATACAGTGGTGGTTGTTACTATGGAAAATGCAGTCTCTACCTGGCTGCTGTGCTGCCTTCCCATGGCAACCAGTTTGGCTTGGCAGTGTTCCAATTCTGTTTCTAACCTCTGTATTTTCTGTTGAGTCTGGCTCCTGAAAATGGAAATTTGATTTAAAAAAGAATCATGCATTGTTAATTTGTGCACATCTCTGAAGTGGTAACCATCTCACAGTTTGGTTCTCTACCTTAATGATTAAGTTTTACCTGTCACTGAAGTTGGTTTTTTACCTACTTTCCACAAGATGCACAAAGCCTGGCAAGCTTGCAGAGCTAGCTACAAGCACTTCATGTGCTGGGTTCACTAGAACTAAGTTTCAGTGTTGCAGGAAAGGATATAGGAAAGCGTTCAAAGAAACTTGTCCTATAGCTTATTAGCCAGAACCATGGAGAACGTGCCACTCTTCATACCCACCTTCACCACACTGCTGATAGACCACGGAGACAGTATCAGTTTCACTTACTTGTCTTTTCTGAGGTTGCTGATTTCGGTGTCCTTGTGTCTCAGCTCAGTTTGTACAGCATCCAGAGCTGCCTGCATCTTGTGATGATGCTGCAGCATGGCTGATGCCTTATCCTTAGCTGCATCCAGCTGGTGCTGCAGGTTTGCCATGTGCAGTACGAGAAATCATTATGAAAAGGAGCAGGAAAATCAGTCATCTATTAGAGTTTTATTACAGGATTCTTTTCTAAGTAACCTGAATGCTTGCAGCAGTGCCAGGAATAAGCAATGGTTTTGAATATGGAAATAGCATGCGATTTTCTGCATGTAGCTTGGCGGCAGCAAGACACAGTGCTGACTGGAATTTCATTAGAAGTCTGCAATGTCAGTCACTGTCATGGCTATGCAGAGTCAGCACAGTCTTCTGGTTCTGAGCACCCTTCCAGTCTGCTCCCACTCTAAGGCCTTTCTACAGCTTGTTCTCTACATCCACGTACCAATGGAACAAAGTGTTTTAAATTTCCCCAAATCTGAAAGCATTCAGGTCATGGATTTGATCATCAACATAATATCCAATTGCCTTTGACTATCTGATAGATCATTCTCTGTGATGGAGAATAAAGTAGAAGACAAACTTTGATTCATTTTTCTTTCTGGAAACAGAATGCAAAAATAGGGCCTCCCGTTTTCCACGGAAGTGTCCTAAATGTGGTTACTTGTTCTGTTTAATTTCGAGATTGATGGGAGATTAAGGATATGATTGACAATTTGTCACTTTTGCCTCTTTAGTTTTCCAACTCAAAATGATTAGATTGCATTGGTATCTGAGAAACAAGGGGAGTCTGTAAAGAGTACTTACTGTTATGTGTTCATTCTTGTTTGTGAAGTGTCAATGCAGTTACTTGAATTTATAGTTTAATAAAGCAAACTCGTGACAGAGCAGAGGTCCACTTCACTTAGACCTACAAGCTTGCTTGGTTTCACTGCCCACATTAACACACCTCTTCTACTTCTGGCTGCTAAGACTGAGCAAAAAGACTGAAGAAGCACAACTATCTGCGTCCCAGCAATATCGCTAGACAAGTATTATCTGCAACTATTTGTTCTCTTACTGGGAAACAATAATAAATCCTGAGGACTATCTTTATAATCCTGTAAACAGTGTTTTCTAGCCTGAATACATGCAATCAACTTGAATGAAAAGCAGCTCTGTTCAGATGAGTTTCCATAGTGCTCATGTTTGTTTTGATGAAAATACATTCTATTTCCATCTGCAGACTAAAATACTATGGGTAACATTAAATGTATGGTCTGTTTTTCAGAAAAAAAAAAGTGCATTGAATCTGATATCAAATGGCTATGTAAGCGTTAGTCTGACCCTAATTATAAGGGGTAAGGAGTTCTCAAAGTTTTGTTTCATCTGAGCATATTTGGTCTCTCTGCTTGGGGGGAAAAAAAAACAAAGCTCACCATCACTTAAATGTACATCTACAGCTCTTTCTCCAGCTTCTGCACTTCAGTTTTAAGAAAACAGATGTGGCAAAACAACTTAGATTTCTTTAGTGCCAAAGTGAAAAAGCATTATCTTATCTGGAACACAGAAGCAGAGTGATGTGACAATGTCTCTCTGCCCAGAGCAGATGTCTTCTTTCCCCTGAGTCCCACAGCAGAAGAAGCAGCAAGTGAATTCTTTCTAGTTTAAACTAATTCCAGATTAGAATTCACCTAATTTTTATCTAAATATGATGTCTTGGTTACTTCCTTCTGTCACTACCATCAGACCTAGGGCTATGGCATAAATGTAGCTTTCTTGCTCTCTAATAAGCACTACACGTTCTGTTCTGTGCTGTTTTTACAAAGAAACTCTTGAATCTTGACATAGGTTACACTGAAGTAAAAGCTTTACTTTCAGCACCTCATTTACTGTCTAGCTATCTTCTGCTTAAGAAAGCTTACTTATGCTGTTTATTTTTGCTTATCACCATGGTTTGCCTCCCTCCTTATTAATTTGTATTTTTTATAAAGTTTTCCATGTTTCTAGTATTTCAACCAATTTTCTAACCATATATTTTGTTTTAATGCCCCCTGGTGGTTCTTAGCCATTCTACTATTTATATACATTAAGCGACATACCACAAATCCTAGAGAGGCTACATCAACAGCATCTTGTTACCCAAAGGCAGTATAAGCAGGATCAAAGATGATTTTGATCCACAATTCTCTTTATATATAATCTTGACACTACACAAGTAAATTAAGTAGAGAAGATAAACAATCATTTTCCTCCAAATTAAGTACTGAAGAGCTAAGGCTAAATACCTTTATGTCAGATGAACATAAAAAAACCAGTTTTCCCTTTTGCGCTGACAAACGTGATGCTGCGAGGTACCTGAAGTTTTCCTTTGTCACATGTCAGTTTATTCTTGCTGTCAGTCAGCTCTACCAGCACCCGTTGCATCTGCTGCTGGGCACAGGGAGGGGAAAAAAGAGCAGATGTCACCATTCCATAGGAAAAATGCACTAAAAAAGGTAAAAAGCAATAAAAAAGGTGATCAGTGTCCCTCTTCTCCTGAGTATTTTAACTTTCCTCTGTTCCTTCAGTATAAATTTTCAAATACGTGAAACACTAAAACAGATTTTAAAAAATAAAAATATCCAAGTGTCCTGGTTTGAGTGAAAACAGAACTAATTCTGTTCAGTGATTTTACTTTTCAGTTCAGTACTTCTAACTAACAGAACTTTCTGAGGTTAGCAGCCTGTTTTCACAGACTGTGTCTGCTGCTGGCAGTGAGAACACCCCACCTTTAGAGTCACTACGAAGGGTTGATGTGCAGACCAAGGCCACTGCTGGATCCCGTGCACCACATTGGGGGGTGCAGGAGAGTGAAAGGCTGCACCTGCAGGGAGGAGCAGAAAGGGCAGGTGACCCCAAACTGACCAACAAGGGATTCCAGCCCAGTCAAGTATCCCGATTGAGGTGATGGAAAGTGGTGAGCAATAATATAATGGGAACAAGCTAAAATGGGAATGAGGTTCCAAGTTCAATTTTTTCTGCAAAGGGTGTAACTTGTTAATACCTTCCCCATGTAAACTAGATGAATTTAGAAATACAGATATACAAGCCCTGTACTAGAAAACGGAATAGAGTCATAGGATTTCAATAAAATACCTAAACATTCAATACCTGTAACTCTATATAGTCCTCTTCACTCATCACACTATCTAAAAAGATGGAGTAACATTTAAGATATCTTATACTTTTCATTTTCCCATTTTGATTCCTTAAATTGATGACACCCTCTCCCTAAAATACAGATTACTTCAAAGAGCACCTTGATTCCTGCTACAGTTAGTTATCAGTCCAGTCATTGGTTACCTACTTTAGTAGTGATTTACCTGCTCACGTACCAGTGCAGCCAAGCGATCCAATAGCCTCTTGTTCTCTTCCTCTAGAGTTTGCAAAGTGAATTCCATTGAAACCATTTCTAGCTACAAACAATACAATCCAACTTTAATTGTACCACTTCCAAGATACCCACAGTCATGATACATGAATATCACAAAACCTCAATACTACATATAGATGAGGTAAAGTGTCTCCTGTTTCAGAGACCTCTTCCACAACAGTGGAAGAATCACCCTCACTCCAGTCACAACACTAAGGAACTTCTCATTTATACCACAAGTGCTACCTTTCCTTGTCCAGGCTATGCATATGCAAGGAAGCTACACAGGTAAAACAGCTAGGAAAGGATGAAAAATATTTATTGTTTGCCACAGTAGCATACTCTGTGTCCCCGCCCCGAGAAAGCGGTCCCGCGGCTACTGCCTGATCCTGCTCAGTTGAGCCCAACAAACTTGGCAGCAGTTCCTCAGTCCCTTTCAAACGCTCTAGCAACTCCTTCACAGTGGAGCACGGCTTTCCCTCATCTTTCACTGGGTGAGTGCGACCCCTCCCAAAAATGCTGCTATACGAGATGGTTGCCGAGTCTCTTTCTGGCTGACTTGTGAACCTCCCCCGATCGCCTCTATCGCCGCAGCAGCCACTTTCTGTTCCGCTTGCGTGATTTGTAACGTATCAATCATAGTCCGCTGCGGAGCGGCGAGGGAAGATGCGGACAATCAATATGATTGGTAAAGCGAACTTCGTTTATTAGAGATCAGAAGGGTGCTTTTATACAGTCATCTCATTAATAATCACACTTATCTACCTTCTATTGGCTCACGTTACAAAGTATCTTAGCATAACCCATCCCCTCTTACGGTTGCAGCTGCAGGTTACCTCCTC
>JANHGN010021128.1:34908-57231 GCA_024605025.1 Megaceryle maxima
CGAAATCAACATGAAAGTTTAATCCCTTTGTAGCAATAGCGACAGTGAAATCTGTTGTTACATTGAAATTGCAATTGCAAAGGAATTAAGCCTTGTGGATTAAAATATTGCAAATTATGTTTTAGTTGTTTTCAGTAAACTGAATAGATGCACTCAAGTACATTTATAATAAACAAGCAAAGAAAAAGCCCTACCATCTGTCTATAAAAGCAGAATTTAACCATAGAGTCTTACATGGAATTTCAAATAAAGCTTTTACAATTTAACATAAAAGCTTTAAGTTTGACTGACTTTGTTATTGACAAATTTTGGGGTTAGGATTTTCATTGTAAACAACTTTCTTGTTACATTTCTATTTCCTCAATCTGATGGGGAAAAAAAATTAATTACCTACTTCAGTCTGGTATTTTATCTATGTTTGGGTCCATCATCAAATAAATGAAATATTCAGTCTTGAATTAAAATGTTGCATCTTTTCCTATGCAGTCACAATATTTTACATTCCAGATCTTGATATCCTCTCCAGTACTCAGATAAAATTCCTACTGGTTTAATTCTGAATTTCTTATTTCTAAATCCACTTTTAGCACTTTTGGACTTGAAGGCATGGACTTGTCTGTTGTTCATGAATTTAGTGCTGCACTTGGCGTGATGTAAATGAACTGGCAAAGCATACAGCTAAAAGCAGAAGCAAAGTGTCCAGGGAGTAGAAAACAGTATTTAGATTAGAATAACAGCATTGTTCTTTCAAGCAGACATTGTCTCATTCCTTTCTCCCTTTCTGTCTTTTCCCAATCATGGGATCACTTGCCTGTCATATCAAATCTTGTGCCATTCAGACGGTGTGATGAACTCATTCAATCTGCTAACTCAGCAATAAAATGCACACTTTTACTGGGTGGATATTCTGTCATTTTAGTGAAGAGAACATTCTTTGCCATGCAATTTGGTGATTGCTAAAGGAGATGTAAAGTAAATGATAGAACTTCTTGGGGATACTTGGTAGGGATTTGGATCTCATCTTTCTGATGATGGTGAGATGTTAACTTTTCTAAAGCTGTGACGTGAAACTGCCTTTTTGTAGCTTTTATAGCACTGGTATATTTTCATTCTAAAATTGAGAAATGTATACTCAAGAAAATATACATTAAATTTTCCTCATTTCATTTAAAGATTTGAATGGGTATGGTATTTTGTGTGAGTCCAGAAAACTGTATGTTCAGTTCTAGTCTTCTGATTCAAGGATTTGACAAAATAACAAGCCCTGGACACATTCCCATCAGGGACTGATAAATCTTTGCTTAATTGAGCGTCAACCATATGGTACAGTTCAAAGGTATAAGCAAAAAATGTCCTGCTACTGCTTAATTTTTAAGATTTATATTAGTGTGTTTAGTGGGGGAGAAACAATATTTCTTTTCCTGACACTTTCTGCTCATGTGTCTCTGTAGCACTTCTCAGAAAAAAATAGGCCTAATACCTGACATAAATACTATCTTCACCAAGCTTTTCTAAATCATGTGTAAACTGAGGCAAATTAAGAGGTTTAACAAGTATACAGTAATAATATTCTCCAAAATATACCACTTTACTGAAGTTATTCAGACATCTTTGATAATAGTGTAGTGAAGTACCATGAATTAGCCATAAAGGCTAAACTAAGTAAAATTTACTACCTTTTTTTTTCCCTGCCTCGTTCTGCTTTTTGTAGGAATTTAATTCCACTCATGCTTAATAAGATACATTAGTGTAGAATGAAGTGTGATATTCAAATCTGATTAGAACAGTCTTTTCAGAATTTAGAGTCCTTTTCCTATTCAGTGGCAAAATCCAGGTACAAATATTCACCTTGCAGAATACTCACTTTTCACTAATCTGGTCACTAACCAGTGATTTGGATAGCCAGATCACTTACATAGCCTAAAACATGATCAAAAATCTCCAGTATCTGTTGTCAAGTAATGGCATCTTTGTCCCCTGCACTAGAGTGAGATAAATTTTAGTGTGTGTAGACTGCACTCTGTCATTGCAAGAATATTCTTTGTAGAATGATGATAACACTCTATGCAGTCTGCATCCATATGAATCTCTACAACTCTATGAATCTGTGCAACACATTCAGACCACTAAATCTGGGAGGTAGCATTTCATACAAGATACTAGGCAATGGAGAATAGTTTCTACAGGTTGCAAGTGCATGATGCCATCAGTCCATCATCAGGCAAAACCTCACTATGGAAATCTGGGTACCTGTTGGTGTAGTACACGGGCTGTGTTGTTACATCTGTACTTTCAGTTCATCAACGTGTAAATCCCAATTTCATAATACACAGTTTGGTAATTTGCTTCAGAGATTAGAAAGTGAGACTTTATTATAAACAAAGTTTGGGTAAATGGGGTGTAAGTGAAGGCTTTCAAGTTGCCCTGTAAAATAATTGTTGTAAACCACAAAACTAAGGCTTTCACCTATCAACAGAAGCCAACAGTGGGGTGTTTATATGGCAAGTCTGATACACCCTGTGAATTCTACTGTAAAATAAAGAAGACAGATGACATTTTAATTTTTGAATAAAGCAAAGTAGGCAAGGCCACAAATGTAAAACAGTGTGCTGCCTACCTCAACTTAGTAACATTGCTACAAAAACAAAGCCACATTCGTCAGTGTGAGGAAATGCTTGGACGTAGTTTTGTTACTCCTGGAATAACTGCCATGCGGTGGTTTGGATTCCTGCTCTGAAACTACATATCAGCCCAAAATCTGGCATGGGATTTAAATGGTTGCCTAATACAGTGATGTTAGCTTAGCTGAAACTTGACAGGTATTCCTGATCCAAATATGTTTAGGATAAGAGTGACTTTGATCTGTTCAAACTGCATTCCAGATATCCTTGCAGTGTATCATCTGTGTATCAGAATATTTAAAACTGTAAATACTTGCAGAGATTTCTTTTCTCTATGCTTCAATTTTTGGAGTTTGTGCAGCCATACTGGTAACTATGGTAAGTACTGGTAAGGCTGGTAATACTGGTCTGAGTCTTTATTTATTTTTTTTTTATCCTTGAGTTTTTAATGTTTCAGGAGTTCCTGTTCTTCTTTGCTCTGCTCTTCTAAAAACTACCTGCAAGGCTTTAGGTTTAATCTCCAGTACACAGATTACATGAATAAGCATTACTGGGTATTCAGCAGTACACCGCAGTATATGCCACCAGTCTTCTTTTATACAGGTAACACAGGCAGATAGCAATTTGGGTGCAAGACTTAGCTGTACTGTTGATCACTCTTGAGTTCTTATTTTCTTACTGTATTTTTATTTACTCTGTAAACCCAAATATTTGTTTGTTATTCTTTGTCAGTGTGAAGATTTCTGGTATTGTTTCTTCCTCTAATGCTCCTTGCTACTGTCATTTCTTCCATATGTGTCATCACACTCTTCTCCTGAACAGTTTTTAAATTTGCAATGTGATTGTTTTTCACAGATACATGTGATGTTTGTGCCTGTTGATGTTTGGCTTAACTTGAAGTGCATTTTGAAATTCGTCCCTCTTCAGATAAGCAGTTAAGTTGCTGTCTGAATTTAAGAGCATACTTTATGCACAAGCACTTTGTGGCATGTTAATATGCCTCATTGTGGTTTCAGTTTGGAGCCCTTATTTATACTTGTTGTTCAGCTGAGGTCCCCGTTCTTGGTTGTACTGTTTGTTACACCAACACATCACTGGGGCTCAGCAATCAGAATCTATAAGCCTCAAAACTCTAATTTTTGCTTGTCTGGTTTTTTTTGTAATATGTAAAACAAATATTAGAAATCTGAACAGAATTTTGAGTTTTCTAAAACCTTTCTATTATAAGGTAGAGAAATGTTAAAAAAAGTTATGTATATAATATTTGATGTAAACTTTGTAAGAGAGAGGTGGACCTACAGGTCTCTTTCTACTCCTGTGGTTATTTTTTGAAGGTTTGATTTTTGAACAAAAGTCTGGGCTCACACAGTAGAGCTGCCCAGTGAAATACTGTTAAATGAATACACATTAGGAATGGATAGGTTGCAACATTTCAAGGTGGTCAGATAGCCTACACTATATTTAAAAAAATAGAATAAGTTAGATTCATATTCTTGTGGGATGTATGTTGCTACTGTTACAAACTAATGGTTTGCCACTGCTGTCTTTCCATGTGATGCCAAGGAAAAAATGTCAGGTGAAAAATAACACTGAAGTTGTATAACACCTTGTAGTAAGAACAAGGTAAAAATATCAAAATACAAGATTAGCCTTTTTGCTTTGAGCCTCAACAGGAAGTGAGATAATATTTATGGATGTTAGGATTTTGTGGTTATCTTTGTAATGGTGTTGCATATGGTTACGGTGACACTTCTACACAGAAAACTGACTGAATATTGTCTTTAAGTCCACCAACATTTGTATATTATGCAGTCACTGAAAGAAAATCTTCTCTCTATAAATTTGGGAAAATACTTTGGGAAGGTAAAGCTCTGGTAATTTTCACCATTCTGCATTGAATTCTTAGCCAAAATAACAGTCTCGGTATCTGTACACCACTGTGGATTCTTAAATATAAACTTGTGGCCCTTTCATAAATGGAAGAGGATATAATGGGTAAGAATGCTGTTGTGGATAGAAATCATGTCAAGTATCTATTTTGAATGGGACCTTAAGAAGGTTTAGCTGGATTAGGCAAAGGCAAAAATCTTCTTTGTTGATTCTTCAGGCTTTCAGAGTGGCTTTATTTTTCTGGCATTGATGTTTATTTGGTTTGTGCAGGATAAATGTGGCTTATGTGTTTGACAGTTCTCTCTCCATTCATAATAAATTGAGTTTCCATTGCTGATCATGCCTGTTAGTGAAATATATATTCGTGTTACCCTGTTTGATAAAGAGCAGTGAAGCACGAGTGTCTCCTGAAGAGAAGCTTCCACTTACAGTGAGAAGTATATTATTCCTGCCTGAGCTGCAGGGGCATTTTCCAGCTCTGCTAATTCCACATTCAATCCTTTGTAAGATGCAGAAGGAATTAAAGTCACTAGGGAACCTCCTGCCTGATTGCCAGAGAAATTACTGCTTTCTTCAAATCATTTAAAGAAAATTCATTGGTAGTATAGCTTGCTCACTTAATATCTGCTGTATTTGCTTACTAAATGCATCTACATGGTATTTGTTGCTGTTGTGGGAAGCTGTAAGACTCCTTAAAGACATCATTTGAATATTTTAGTCAAAGAATTGACCAAATGTTTAATTCAAATAACCTTTGATACTGTCTAGAAAGATGTAAACTAACATGAAGGACACCAGATAAATACTCAGGGATTTGAATCCTAATGATATTACTGATGTGGCAGTTCTGTACCACCTTCTTGAGCCTTTTCTACTCTCCCTTCATGGGGGAAAACCAGGAATTGTTCCAGTACTGTCAGTACAGATCTTTAAATTCTCCAGGGTTCTGATACAGATTTGTGATCCTCTTTTCAGCCCCACTAATGTCTTAATACTTTTACAATCTTTATTTCATTTGTCTTCTTAGCATGATGTTGGACTGTTTCCACACAGACTCCTTTTACCTGCAAGAATATTCCAAGAGAACAATGTGTTAATTTTCTTCAGTTATGGATCCTTCCTGATTTTACAAAAGCATGGTCCATTGATGCTGTACCATACTACCTCAATACAGCCTACATATACTGCAGGCTTTCTCTGCAGTATATGACTGACATGTTTATAAGTCAAGTAGCTAGATCATGAGAATATGTTTTACAAGTGACACTTCAGTATGACTTTGGATACAGTGTGGATCCAATCCTATATTACTTCTCTAAGTTCTAAAATTAAATCTCTGCAAGTACTAACAGAAACCGACAATTGCTTTTATCATCATAACTTCAAGACCAATTCAGTGATCTTTATGCATGAAATCAGTAACTATCTGGAAGCATTAGGAACTGCAGCAGATTTCATTTCTGTACCCAAGAACTACTTCTATAATTTCATAAAAAGTTATTGGTAGGAGATTGCTTTAGTACTTGCAGTTAATATACTTCTCATTAATGAGTTATTTTTTTCTAAATCAAAACTTGGCCATGTGTTTTTTTGCTTTATGTATTAATGTTCCTCTGGTTCCGAGACCAGAAGGCCAGCTCAGGTAAGCACTGAGAGGTATCCATGGGAGTTTTGCCAAATTAGGGTCTGCAGATTTGAGCTTTAACCAGGGCAGCCCAGATGGCCCAGTGCAGTTGGTACACCAGACAAGTGGAGAGCTGCTGTGAAGCCCTTTGACTCTCTGGATGGGTAAATGCTTGCCCTGGCACCAGATAGTACCAGATGGTGACAGCTCCTGAGGGCCCATGGACCCAGCTGCAGGTGGCTGGAGCAGCAACCCAAGTAGCTAGATGTGCTTTCCCTCCCTGTGCCCTCCCCATGCCCTCCCCTTTCTTTGCTCAGACTGCAGGGGCGTGTGGCCTCCCATGGGATGGACAACTCCACAGTCACTAAAGGGACTCTTTCATAGCTCAGAAATCCTCAGCTGGGGTTTTCACTCTCATTAAGTCTTTTTTTGCAGCACAAAAGAGGCAGGACAGGCTTCAGAGTATGTCCTGCAGATTTTGGCACCTCAGCTGATTCTTTCAATTAATACTTTCACCTGCTGCACAGTAACATGTCCAGAATTCTTGTGAAACATTTTATTTCCATACCGCATGAATGTTCTTTCAGTTGATCCTTTTAGCTTTTTTATATTTGGCTTTTTAATGGTCATGGCAAAGAAAGTTTTGCTTTGAGTATTCAGCCTGGCCCATTGTCTTGCAGATAATTGAATTGCTGGGAAAATATGAAATCTTCATATGATATGGAACAGCATTTCTTGTATTTTAATGCTTCTAGATGTTGCATAGGAAAGTTACCCTCTCAAAGGGTATTGTTCTTCATACACTCTGCTGCTGATCAGATGATGCTAGATGATGACCTTCAGCAGTGATTCACCAAGTCCTTCTTTTTTTGCTCTAAATGTTAACCAAAAGGAACAGAAAGGAGATGGGAAGTACTAGAGTATTGCTTTACTTTCTTTATTTACTGTTTGCTGAAAAAATACCTTTTTCTTTTTCTGTACTCATCTCTTAAGTATTTGTGTGGGAATTAAGTAATACTGCCAGACAAAATGCATATTGCTTTTTCATATTAATGTCTAATGGATTATATTAAGTATACGTCCTCTTTTCTTAAGTTACCAATGTCCAGAGTTAGAGCAGATAAAAATCCCTTTCTCATTGTATACAGAACTTTAAAAGCATTAATTAGACATTTTGGATATATAATTTAGTTTTATGGAAAAAGATTTTTACTGTTTGTAGCATTTTGCAGTGTTTTTTACTAAATAATTTCTGGGGATGGCTGAAAATTCTTTTTTTCTCCAGTGAAACTTCTTCCAGGAACATAACACTAATATTCTTTGGAAGTTTTAGTGTTCTAGCACTACTTCAGTTCTTTTTAGGTCCTACTCACCAGGTGAGAGTGATATAGTTTTTCCAATTTTTGTTTTATAATAGCTTTGCCTCAAATACATTGTAACTTGAGTTTAAAAGGACATTTCTCAGTCCATAAGGATGCTGCCATGCGTTGTGCACTGCACAACTCTTACAGAATGTTATTAGAGCCCTAGCAAAAAGCAGTAGAAATACCTGCTTGGGCAAAGCTGATTTTGTATGAGTTTCTGTCACGTTGATTACTTTCATATGAACTTTTCAGCAAAGGAAAGATGAGGTGGATCCAGGTGTGGGTGGGGAAGCAATAGAGTTGGAAAGAGGAGAAAAGACAGCTGCTTGCTCCAGAAAAGCAGACTGGTTTCCTCTCTCTGTGTGTGTGTGTGTGTGTGTATGTTTGTATGTGTGTGTCTTGAAGGTTAACTACTCATTGACTCAGCAGATGCCTGGAAAGTTACCCTCTTCCTTTTTAGAATAGTGTCTGTGGGTGTGTAAACACCCAGGAAGACAGAAGTAGCAATTCCTCTGTGAAATGTGTTTATTTTCTAGTGTGCACCCAACTCTGCAGACTTTCAAAAGCTGCCTGGACTTGTTCCTGTGTGATCTACTTTAGGTGATCCTACTCTGGCGGGGGGGTTGGATAGATGATCTTTAGAGGTCCCTACCAACCACTACCATTCTGTGATTCTGTGAACTCTATTCAGACACAGGAACTGCTCATAAAGAGCTATGCTTGGTGCATCACATATAATGTGAATATATCAGAAATATAGGCACAGGAATCAACAGGTTTGTAATTAATGGAAAGCAGTAGTGCTGAATTTCTACAAATACTTTATATTTTATTATTGTTGTGATTGCTGTCATTTGTGTTTAGGAGGAAGTCAAGGGGATTTAAAGATTCATTTGAAATAACATTTTTTTTCTGATGGAAATAGGATTTTTTTAGCATGGGCACAAGAGCATTCTCAAGATCCATTCTGAGGGAGAGAAGAGTGAAAATCCAGTGTATGATTTATGTAGTTTTTAATATGACAGACGAGAAATCTTAAAGACAGTTGGCACTCATGTCAAACTGTCAAAGGGCTTCTACAGCTTCCAAATCCACGGAGAACAATTCATTAACTAACGGTTTTCATCTTAGTGTCTCATTATAAAAATGTCATGATAACAAAAAGCAAAGCACAAATAATTATGTTATTAAACTCTTGGCATCACACATCCTTTTTTCTCTTTTAATCTTATTCCGGAAAGTAAAACGGGCATTATATTGTCAATGCCAAATCAAGGTACTGCTGAATAGAGAGATACGTATCTAAGAATGCCCAAATCATTACTAATCTGTATATGATCATCCAAATCTGAGTAGTACTCTCTTAAGTATAAAGATTCAGGGAATTTT
This sequence comes from Megaceryle maxima, assembly GCA_024605025.1. NCBI lineage: Eukaryota > Metazoa > Chordata > Aves > Coraciiformes > Cerylidae > Megaceryle > Megaceryle maxima. The sequence goes on from JANHGN010021128.1 coordinate 43,797, forward strand.
TGTAGAAGACTGGTCAGCTGTACCCCAATCATGTGTGCACTAAGGATGTTTAAACTACATTGTAAGTGCCAATAGGTATGCAGTTCACAGAAAAGAACTGAAACAAAGTTTTAATGCTTTGGATACATAGAAGAGTGTTGGTGACTTTCATGGCTTGACCTACTTAGAATACAGCCACATGCGCTCATATCTGGAGCAGTTTGTCTAGCATCATACAGAAAGGCTGAAAAGCAAATTCCCTCCTTCTATGGAAGCCCAAGACAATGATGCTGTACAGGAAGGATTTCAAGCCCAGGAATTTGTGAGTATGCTATAAGCTATATAAAAGTAACCTTGTATTTATATATACATTAATTTAATGTAGTTGCCAGCTGCTGATTTTGAAGGAATGGTGTCTACAGAAATCCATTTTGTTGTCCATATATCAATAGACATATATAATTTAGAAAACAGATGCAGAATACAAAACAGTTAGGACTGATGTGCTCATTGCTTGTGCTAAGATTTTTACCTTCATGTGACTCAGAAAGGAAAACAAACCATGAGGTGGGGTCTCATAGTAACAACCATAACCTGAATCACGTAAGAGTAAGTCTATTGTGTCCGTTTTCCTGTCACTGGAAACACATATTACTGTGTTTTTGTTGGGCTGTGGCTCTGCATTGTTTCACGTCACTGGCCCTCTGATAATTACTGTGTGCATTCTGAGCTTTCATTTCATATACACTTTTTGTAACCACATTTTGCTATGAAAAAATTCCCAAATTCAGTGTGACGTACAAAGCACAAGTAAAATTGCAGAAAAAGTAGGAAATGCACAAGCTGATGGCTCCTAAATGCTTCAACAGACGGGATAATTGACACTGAAAAATGATAAAGGCTGGCTCACATTCACGTTGGTGACACTGATAGCTGTCAGTGTTAATAACTCTATGGGAATTTTAAAAAGAAATTGTCATTTCAGCAGTGCTTTCTCACGACCAGCGGTTACCATGAAGCGGCTGCAGGACCAGCTCCCCCCCGATCCGCACGGGAAGGGCTTCTCCCCAGACTGACCGGAGTTACCGATTTTGGGTGCACGGGGCGGGATTGGCCGGGCGGTTCTCGGTGGGGACTGGGCTCAACCGCAGCGCGCCGGGCGCTGCAGCCCGTTCCCTCGGCGGGGCCCGAGCGGCCGCCAAGCCGCGGCCTAGCCCCCCGCGACTTCCGCAGCATCCTCCGCCGGGGGGGCGCGGGGCGGCCGCATCCCCCTGCCGTGCTTTCTCCGGGGAGGAGGCGCGGCGCGCAGCTTTGTTCGCGGCTGCCCGCGGAGAGCTACCCCCACCCCCCCCGGCGCTGCCCACGCCCCCGGAGTCGCGGCCTCGGCCCTGGCACGGCCGCCCGAGACCCTGTACTACCGTGCTTGCCAGTGATCGAGGGGAAGATGCCGGCGCGGAGGCGGAGACCAGCGAAGGGGCGCGGGGCCCAGCCCCGCCGCTGAGGCGGCGCGGGGGCGGGGAGCGGCGTGGGCGCCACTGCGCGGGGAGGCGTTCGCCCCGCCGTGGGCGCGGAGGGGCTGCCGCCACCGGCGGGAGCCGTCTGCCGCAAGGACGGGGTGACTTCAGCCGCTGCCCGGCTCGGCAACGGCGCGGCGCGGGAGCCGCCTTCCCTCGGAGCCCGCCGCCGGGCGCGGAGCCGCAGTGCGCTCCTCTGCGAGGTGAGTGGCCGCCGCGGACGTGGCTGAGCCTGAGGGGATAGCGGCACCCAAAGGGATACTGGGCCCGGCGGGGCCGGTGCGGGGCTTTCTGCGAGCGGCGCCGGTGTCCGCGGCAGGTGCGGGCCCTCCCGCCCGCTGTACCCCCGGGTACTCGGGTTGGGCCCGGCGCCGAGCCGGCCGGGGCGGCCCCGCGCCCGCCTCGCCTGCCCCGTCATGCAGGAGGCTGGGGCGGCGGGTCCCCGCCGGGTTCCCTCTAGCTTTGTTTTAATCGCTTTTGGGCTATTTAATTAGAACTCGTTTCCTGCCTGGAGAATGCATTAAGCACTTTGTGCGCCGCATTTATTTCCTCCTCTCTTTTTTCCCCCTCGCCATTTATTGTATTTATGTATAAGGCTGTTCTCCAGATTTTATATAGCGGTGTCGGTGGTGGGGAAGAAAGATCACTGCAGATTTTAACCATGTTGTTTTCAAAACAGTGGGCTTTAATGTGAGTTTCGATTCTTATGTGCTTGAGATACAGCACAATGACAGCGGGGGGAAAAATAAGCTTATATTCATGTTCTTACAATTCAGTGGATCGTTTCTTCATGTGGAGATTTTTTTTTTTTTCAGTGCACTTTTTTTTTTTTTTTTTTGAATTTTTTTTGTTTACGTCACTACAAACCACGCGGGTATTTAAAAAAAAAAAAAAAAAAGTTGAAGTAATTTTTTGGGCTGTATGATGTCAAAAATACAGGGAGTGTGGTGTCTGTAGATGGTAATAGTTACATAATTTATTATCTCTTATTGTGTTGCTGTGTCAGGAGCATGGAGAGTGTATTTATATCATCCTTTTTTTGTTGTTTCTTTTCTGGGATGTTGTGTGAGGGTGTCTGCACTACTCTGCACTGCACTGGAATGTTTGTACGAGATTCGTCCCTGAATCTCTCCTGTCCCTGACATTCCAGCAGGGCCTTACCTTGCTTCACTTCATAATTGTCTAGGGCTGCTTCCTACATGCTCAAAAACTTCTTTTGTAGATCTCTTTTTTTTTTTTTTTACCAACGATTAAATTTTTTTCTAAAAAGTAAAAAAGTAAATTAAACCGTTATAAATATTTCCGTAGTAATTATTCATAGTACTAAGGAACAGAAAGAAATCTATGTCACGGACAGGCTAAAAAAACTTCGTATATGTAGGTGAGCAGTTTGCCCTGTTCTCAGACTCCTTTGGAAAAATTTTCTTTGTAACATGATAGTGTGTGGCTGCAACATAAGGTATGATGTCATTATTAGCATATAAAAGGAACAAACCTAATGCTGCCTTTCAATCTCTGCTGCTGTTCAGGATCTAAATTTCTAAAAGTCTGGATGCTTTCATGTCAGCTGGAGATCCCACACTGGGTGTTAGATGTTGTCTGCATGTGTGTCTTTATCTTTCTATCCTTATTTGGATTTTACACTGGAATTTAAGTCTATTGCCTTAAAATGGCTTCTGAGATTGCATGGGGCTCTTATGGTTGACTTTTAAAAGTTATGGTTAGTAGTTTAACTTCACAGAGTTGTAGTTGAAAAGCCTTCCTTCTGTTCATCTGTTTTATAAACAAACTTCTGGTGATGCCAGTGCAAACTCATGCTGTATCTTTCAGTCTTGTTGCCACTATGGAATTGGTTTGTCTTGGAGTAATTGCTGGTCTCCACGAGGACCCTCTGCATTCCTTAAAGACCTCTTTACTGCCTTGCTATTTATTTTTAATAGTCGATTTTGCTAATGTGTATGTCTTATTTGTTTTACCATTCTGGTGCTTTTCCAAACCTGGTAGAATTCAGAGTGTTATGCCTTTAAGAAGCCCTATGGTAGTATAGTGTCTGCCAGCCAGAAACAATATACAGTTTTGTCAGATTTCCTGAGAAGAAATGGAATGAATGTTGTGTTTCTACCTCTATAAGATTACATAGTAATGCCTAACTGGAAAAAAAAGAGACTCAACCTGCATATTATATTACTGAATAATTAAATGTAATTCCTTTCCCATCTTTTGTTTTGGCTTGGTTTTTGTCTTTTTTTGTTTTGTTTTGTTTTTTGTTTGTTTTTTGTTGTTGTTGTTGTTGTTGTTTTGGTTTTTTTAATCCCAACTCAGCATTTTGTTTTTGTTTTTGTTTTTTTTTTTTAAAAACCCCTTTTCTTCAGTCAGACAGAAACAGGATGTTCAGGCTATTGCATTAATTCCATTGGCTAATGTGTACTGATACAAAGGAGCCAGTGACAAAAGGCCTGTTTGAGTAATGTCACTTAATCATTGAAAACAAAATGTAAATATGTGCTTAAAAATAAGTAGTGCGTTCACAACTCCTGGAGACTGTATCCAATGATGCTGCCTTTCATTGTATGAGATGCTCTGAGTAGCTGAACCTGATTTTGTTTGATCCTGTTGTCATTATGCATGGCATAGTCATAGCCTTTGTCTTCACATTATCCATTGATGATCCTTTGGTTACATTACAAAAGGAGAGAGGCTGGAGTGAAGTTACTCGCCAATCAGAAGAGCATTGATTTCATTGCCTAACAGATCGTTTTCCTTTTAGGTTGGAGGACTTCTGTATAGAAGAGATGTACTCTTGCAACCTTGTGAGCTTGTGTTTTGACACTTTGAAGCTAATGGTTGTATATGAGAGGTTAATCATATCAAGGCCCTTTGCAAGATGAGCATGGGAGTATCTATTATTGTAACAAATTATTTTGATATTTGAGTTTAGCATCTAATAAAAGTTCTACATCACTTCCCCTGAAATTGAAGTAAACCATGCATGGTTTATACAGACAGTGATACAGGACCTCTGTCATCTTGCTCCATGGCAGCTTGAGATCAGTTGAAATATCAGTGATATTGAAGAAAAGCTTGAAAATGCCCAATTCCCTGGCAAAAAAGGTGACAAAGATTTGTATAGTATGGACACATGTTACAAGGGCACATCTTCATGGGTGGAGATGCCAAGCAGGATGTGATCCTAAAATACTGTAGTACTTGTAGAAGTACTTCAAGTAACACTTTTAAAATTTTTTAGGTTTTGTTTTGTTGTTTGGTTTTTTTTTTTTTTTTTACAGAAATGTAGACAGTGGTGCTTGCAACCTGTGTCTTTTCTTAAAATTGATTGCATACTTGGTGACAGTAGCACAATAGTTGCGTGTTCTCTTCTGAGCATCTTGATAAAACTTCTGAGTGGTCATGTTAAAAGACTGCAGTCAGTTGGTGAATTCTCATTTTAAGTGTAAGTCCTGGACTGTTAGTTGGAGATGTAGTCGCTCATATTACAAGTGTACATGTTTCAGTCATCCCTTCCAAAAGCTAGGAATCCAATTATTTGTTATGATAATGTTGGTGTTAGGTTTACAGGATATATGAATTTAGATTTTGAGGCAAACGGCCTTTGTATCTCTTGTCTTATTTGTGGGGAGCTGTTCCTTCTTTACATGATACCCTCTGCTCCTGAGGAAAAAATGACAAGTGACTGAGGCTTAATCTGGATTGGATGTGTACAGTCATGACTACTGTCTTGATTGTGCCTGTATTTTGTGTTAGGTTACATTTATACACTTTTGTGTTGCAACTCATTGGTGGGGTTTTTTATGACTGGGAAGGACTAATAAGCTGATTCCTGTCAATCAATTCTTAATAATACTTGTATTTTGTAATTTGTTGAGTAAATTTACCCTGAACTATGCAGTTTTGAAAAAAAAATAGATACTAATTACATTTGAAAGGTAGTTTTGAAAGATGAAAAGAAAATTTTGAAAAAGGATCCTTTCTTTGAAGTGTAGTCATCAACCTTTCTATGTTGCACAATTACAGTTTGTGTGTGTTCTGGAGAAGCAATAATAATTGAAATTTATTTGAAACTGGAATGTGAATCCAGCCTTATTTGTCCAAAAGACCCAATTAGTGCAGTCAAGCCAAACTTAATCGTTGAAATAGTGTATCATTTGTCCTTTAGAAAGTACCCCCAAAGTGGATGATTGATGGGTAGTCTGAGCTATTTGCTTTTGGGGGGGTTAAGGAGTCATTGTGACATAATTAGTAATTTGGGGTATTTTTCTTTGTATTAGCACTGTAAATAAATAAAAAAAAAATCTTGAAAAAAAAAAATAGATTGTTGAGCTGTGGAGCTGGGGTTTCTTTGGCATACAACAAATTATGAGATCAGCACGCAAACTGAGTTGTTTAGACAGAATTTTTGTACAGATTTCTTAAGGAGCATGCCTGTCTTCCTTTGTGAGGCTGTATATACACACATAGAATTTGACTTGTGGACTTTTAGTCATAAAAACTTCAATAATGTTGTCAATATGCCTTGTATTGACAACCAGAGAAAGCTAATTAGGTAATAAAAATCAACATTTTGATAATAAGTCCACCTAAATATTGCATGGAGGACAGTCAAATGTGTTTTGTTAAGTGCTGTGGTGGCCAAGATCCATTGGCTAGGATCCACTTGAAAAATTAGATTAAAAGATTCAGTGCTTGACAAATACAATGTCAGTTTAAAAATTCCCTGAAGGCAAGTATTGTAATTAGATGAGTCCAAAGCATGCAACAGTAAAATTAATTTTCTTCCAGGAATGACTAGCAGCATCTTTAAAAAAGAAAACATTGACCGATCCTTGTCAGATAGAGTAGCCACAGTGAGAAAGAAGAGTTTGCCAGGCATCAGTGTGACAGCTGAAGCCACAGCACCTTATGGTGAGTGGAGTGGATCAGTTGCAGCCTGGTGGGAAGCAGTGAGGTCTGTGAGGATCCTGCTAAAAGAACACTCAAAAGTGATCATTCATGAGGTGCCTCATGTCCAGAGTTTCACTAAATTGGATATTAGAGGTGCTGGGTATTGGCAAAATAGCAATAAAAAAATTACAAACCTAGCAATTCCATTTGGATTCTTATTGTCACAAACATCTATGTGCCCATCTTTGTGTAATTCTGTAACTTTGTTCTCAAGAGCATGTGAGGTTCATAGCACTAAGCTGCATTGGTCCAGCTTTAAAAGGTGTGCTTCTTAAGCTGTGTGTTTTATTTATTTAAAGTGCATCTTAAGAACAGCTAATCTGCTTGGTTGATCTTGTTATTCTTCTGTTAGATTACAGATTTGAATCTGTTTCAAGCTTGTAGTTTGATAAAAAACTTTCTTCTCCCACTAGAAATAACAGAGAGTAAATACTGTAAATTTATAATCTCTTTCAAATGTAGCCATAGGTACATAGAAAACATAATTTATGCTTCTTGATACATTGCTGTAATAAAAATGTCTGTTCTCTTAGTGAACATAAATATTGTTGTCAAGGAGATAATTTCCCAAATTATTTGTATTGCATAGGAAAAGATGAAAATTATGAATGTAACTGTGGTGGGCTGTCTGAGACTTGTAAAACGTCCACTGGGGTCAGTACAGCCGTGACTGTACCTGCTGTCAGAGGAGGCTTAGAGCTTGGACTTGAGTGCTGTCCCAGGGTTGTGGCACTGTTTGATTGTTAATGGGCTCCTTGGCATGCTTTTGGCCACTGCCAGAACCCTCAACGAGACACAGCTCAGGGCAAGCCATGCATCTGGGACTAGCCCAAAATAGATTATGGATAAAACAGACCCATTCTGTGGGAGAAGAGCATTTAGCATGCGTGCTATGCTGCATGGCTTCAGCATCTGTTTCCTGGCCTGTTCAGCATACAAGTGCAGATGTAGCCATAAAGATTCTGCTGTGTGTTTTTGGATAAGAAAAAGCTCCAGTTGCATGCTGTTTACCTAGAGAACAGAAAGAAGCCACTGTAATTTATGAGAGAGCAACACTTAAGAAAGCTTACTGCATATTGTTGTTTTGTATTTGCGTGTTGGTATTAAAAACCCCACAAACATATATATACACAAACACATTATTTCATATAAATAGCTTCTTAAGTTTTGAATAATGCTGTCTTGAGGGATGTCCAGGTCTTGCCAAAATGCTGTTAGGGTAGAAAAGTATCAGAACTAGAATGAATACTGGAGTTCGTTTGTCTTACATGGTGCTTTTGTCTCAAATGCTCGCCTAATGATCCCTGAGTGTGTAGATGTGACACCACTTCTCTTTTTGAGTTCCTAAAAGGCGTTTTGACTTTCTTAGAATGAAATAACTTCAAGCAAAATGTAACTTAGACCTAGCTCAATGTTTATAAACACATTCTGTGTTGTATTATGAATTGGTCTGACCTGGGGTAAGTATGTGTTATGTTGGGGTGTTAAGTGTGACAGGTTGATATCTTGCATAATGAAACCTTTGGATAATGTAGAGAGCCACTGTAAACACCCCGATGCTGCTGCACAGCAGTTGTAAATTGTTATGCTCCTTAATGTTCCACAGAATTCCAATGATTTCCCCTTCTTACCTTAGTTTCAGTGCCGCATGTGTAGGGACACTGAACAGTTCAGATGTGGTTTAGCTGCTGATACCAAGGATGTAGTGGTTTTTGTTTTGTTTTGTTTTGTTTTTTGGTTTTTTGTTTGTTTGGTTGTTTTTTTGTTTGTTTGGTTTTTTTTGTTTGTTTGTTTTTTCTTTGTTTGGTTTTTTGGTTTTTTGGTTTTTTTTGAGTTAGGGAGGTATCTTTTTTTTCTCCTTAGGCATTGTGTGAAACATACTGAACATTGCAAATTATGGAAGGCTGATTTTTCTAGAGTTGGTTTATACATACCTTTATAATAAATAGGTAAATAAAGTAAAATTGACAGATTTGACATTCTAAGAGGTGGAATAATCACTGGTTTAATATTGTACCCTTATATTCCTTAATTGATTTTGAGTGGGTGTTTTTTGTTTGCTTACTGTATTGAGGTGAATGTTGTGTTAATTTTGCCTTGTAGTCTTGAAAATACTAATTTCCACTGAGATCCTGTGTTTTTTAAAAACAGACTTGCTGTTTTGGAGGAAATCTTTGCTTTTATGTTATGTTTAATTTCTTCTTAATACTGATACTGATATTGACTGTGTGCAAAGGCATAGACTTAAGTACTGGATTTCTAACTAATGTAAGTTAATAGATTAAGGGCTTTGGCTTAGATACACTACAAAGAAGTCTGGTTTTGACTTATGTTGAACTTAAGACATGTTTGCCTCATCTTGATAGGCTAAATCACTTGACTGAAACAATTAACTGCCAAGGCTCTAAGAGCATGAAGTTAGGAGGGCTTTAAAGCTTGATTATGCTTATCTCTGTAAAGACTTTGAGGTACTATGGATACAAGAAGTCTGTTCAACACCTATTGGTGTAAGCCTCATCATTGGCAGCTTTATGGATACAGCCCTTTATCAAGGGGGAAAAAAGCTAACAAGTTTTGTTTCTTGCTTCTGTAGATAAATTTATTTCTATTACATTTCTTGATTATAAGTGGATGGGGTAAATATAAGGTAAATATAAGGAGGATTAATACTTGTATTTAACATTTCTTTTTGTTTTAATGGAAAACTACCTTATGTTAGCACAAAGGAAGCCTTTGTTTTAAACTTTGTTTGTTTGTTTGTTTGTTTCTTTAGTTTGGGCATCCCTACACATCTTGGTTTTTTGTTTTTTTTTTTTTTAAACTGACACAGTCAATTTAGAATCTGTTCGTAGAAGAAAATGTAAGCCTTGAGTCTTGTGCATGTCACTTTCTCCTTTCCAAGGATTGTGTTATTATTGTTACCATGTAAGTGCTTTTCTTTCCAATTTTTCATAAAAATCCACCCAAACAAACAGGAGACTGCTGTGGGGGAACAAAACACGAGCATTGACAAACTCTGAAGTACTCAGTCTGGAAATACAGAAATGCTTTTCCTCAAGCAAAGATGTAATTCTCTAATTTCAGGGTTTGTTTTGGTGAGGCTCTAATACATGCAAACTTTTCTGACAGACTGTGATTTTTTGATTAATGGCATCCCTTTATTAATGCATTGTTTTCTATCAGTATATTAAACAAAGACTTAACTAAACCATGTATTGATTAACCACATGTGAAGTGTTTTTAAACCAAATAAAAACAATCTTTCTAAGTCTGGATGACAAGGAGTTCAGTCTTCTAGATGCCTCAGGCATAAGAGAAATCTGGAACAAGTCATATATCTGGACTTCATTTCCAAAGGGAAAACATGTTGACTTAGCATCTTAGCTGATTGTGTGTCATTTGGAAAATGAAAATCAGTATTGAAAGAGTAAAGGATTTAGTTTTCTACGGAATATGCTTCATGATTTGTGATGTAGGCTGTAAGTCAGCTGCAAGCAAGCCTTATTTGTCAAATAATTATTTTGATCTTGGTTTTCAACCCGAACATAAATTGATTGTTTACTCATGTCAGTAGCCCTGCAAAAAGTTGTTATCGTAATCATTCCTTCTTAGTACAGAAACAGTTGTGAAGTCCCTCCCTGCCCCTGAAGTCTTGACAGCAGCAGGGACAGGATGGTAAGGATCCATATAGCATCAAAACAGATTCTGATCATGTGACTTCTCGCTGTCGTGAATGGCTTATCCTTTTGTTATTTCTCTACCCAAAGTAGATCTTAAATGTAAACCTGCTTCTTGTGAAACAGGAAATGAAATCTTTTACTTTCAGACTGACAACCAAAGTCCATTGCAGATTGTTGAAGTCTAGAAATTGTGTCTTCTAAGGGGGAAAAAAGTAAGGGAATTTTTTGCATCCCATGGAGAAGAGTCTTCTCAGCTGAGTTCTCTACTTAATGGAATATGGGAAGTTGGTCTTGTGTGTAATAGTATTGTTATTTTTTTGAATGTTTTCAAGCTTACTGAGGTTTACTGAAACAGGAAACACTTGTAGGCCTGATTCCAGCTAATGGCATAACACTTAATTGGGCTACTGTGATTTACACTTCTTAAATCAGGCCAAGTACAGTTTACATTAAGTGGATTAACAATGTAATCTTCTTTGATTGGTGTATCTGATCAGTTTTTCCTTCAATCTGTGCAATGTACTAAGAAACTTAAATTTAAATTTAAAATTTCACCAATTAAAAAAAATGGTGAAATGTAGTTTACTACAGAAAAATAGCAGAAGTATTGCATGATATGTTCACATTTCCTGTATATGGGAAAAATTTTCTTGTATGAGTATTCTACTTCCATGTTACTCTCTGAGTATCTGTATTACTGTGCATACTCTCATCTTTGTAAAATCTTAGATAGTTCAGTCTAACGGAAGTTGGTAGACATTTTATTTCATTAAAATGTAAATCTATGTAATCTTGCTTTGCATTTTTGTAGCTCTTCACTTAAAAGTTTGGTGGTTCTTGTTGTTAGTAACCTGGAATTCAGAATAGTCCATACGTGATCTCTAGAGCAAGAATATTCCACACTGTGGTTAGGTGCTGTAGCTACAGTTTCACCTGCAGGTGTTATTTTAGTTATCTGTGGTTTGTATTAAGGAGCACAGGTAGAAAGCTTAATGAGGTGAGCAGACTGTCACCTATTTTACAGTTAGCTGGAACTGGATGTGCAAGAGTGTAAACTGCTTGGGGTTTTTTGGGACAGAAATACAGAGGAGATTTAAGTATTTAGCCATTATGCATACATGGAAAGGACCCAAGGAATAAAGAATTACAAGTGTTTATAGCACTGTTCCTCTTGGATGTTGCAGGAAATTTTTTTTTGTATGGACATTTGCAGAGGAGAGAATGAGTCAGACTGTGAACTGTCCCATGGGTGTGCCATTCTGGCACAATGCAGGTATCAAAGCCCAGGATTAACGCTGAGTGAACGGGTGATGAAATGCAATAAAATGGTGGTGAGGATTCATCTGTGGAACAGTCTTCCAAATCAGATCAGTGAAATCTGAACTCCTACAAATGCTTCCAGACTTCTGGTTTTGAGAAAGCCCTTCCATGACAAGTGTTGTCTTAATGTGAAAAGCTTCCTATTATCACTACTACCTTGCTTTCAAAAAGCAGATAATAAATATGCTACCCTAAACAGTGCTTTTTGTTTCTTGAATGTGACAACCTCTATTAAATCTGTAAAGGACTTCACTATTCCTTTTAATTTATAAACACTGTAATGTTGGTCTTGGTGATGGTATAAAACCCAAAGACTAGAGCATAAATCCTCCTGTTTGCTGTTGAAACAGTGTAGGAAAGCAATGAATCCCCAAAACACTGTGAAGCTTCATAAGTATCATACCTTCATAGAAAGAATGTTTTATGAATAATTACGCTTGACTTACCCTCCAGTTCTTGAGTGATAGTTCAACCATTATGGAACTTATTGTAAGTGTTCAAGTGATTTTGTGTAATACCAGTTTGTGAGATGCTTTCCCCCCTAATTATCGTTAGTGTGGCTTTTTAATTACAAAACTGTAGAACTTTAATCAATTCAACCACAGAACAAAAACAATTTACATTTTAAGAATACATATTCTGAACTGTGATGTATCTTTTATCACAGAATGCAGGACCTGGCACTTGGCCTTAGCCCATCAATCCAGCCTGTCCAGATCCCTCTGCAGAGCATTCTTACCCTTTAGCAGATTGACACTCCCACCCAATTTGGTGTCATCTGTAAACTTGCTGAGGAAGCACTCAATCCCCTCATCTAGGTCATTGATACAGATATTGAACAAGACCAGCCCTAAAACTGAGCCCTGGGAGAGGTCACCATTGGTGACCAGCCACCAACTGGCTTTAACTCCATTTACTACAACTCTCTGGGCTTGGCCATCCAGCCAGTTTTTAACCTAGCAAAGAGTCCACCTGTTGTACCTGTTAGCTTCCAGCTTCTGTAGGAGAATGCTGTGGGAGATGGTGTCAAAGGCTTTACTAAAGTCCGGGTAGACAATGTCCACAGCCTTTCCCTCATCCACTAGGTGAGTCACTTGGCCACAGAACAAGATCAGGTTGGTTGAGCAGGACCTGCCTTTCCCGAACCCATGCTTACTGGGCCTGACCCTCTGCCTGTCCTGCACTTGCCATCTGAGCTCCCTCAAGGTGAACCTCTCCATAATTTTTCCAGGTACTGTCAGTCTGACAGACCTGTAGATCCCCGGATTCTCCTTTCGGTCCTTCTTGTAGATGGGCATCACATTGGCAAGCCTCTGATCATCTGGGACCTCCCCTGTCAGCCAAGACTGTTGATAAATGATGGGGAGAGGCTTGGCGAGCTCCTCTTATGGACTTGTGAATGTCCAGGTGCTGTAGCAGGTCATTAACTACTTCCTTCTGGATTATGGGGGGGTTGTTCTGTTCTCCATCCTTATCCTCTAGCTCAGGAGGCTGGCTACCCTGGGGGTAGCTGGTGTAACTAATAAAGATGGATTGAAAGGCAGCATTACTATCTCAGCCTTTTCCTCGACCTCCTTGGTTGTAACATGTGTCGTGTCCCCCCTCCATCCGATAAAGGATGGATATCTTCCCTGGCTCTCTTTTACTTGTTAATGGATTTGTAAAATTTTGTTGTTGTTGTCCCTTATGACAGTGGCTGGACTGAGCTCCAGCTGGGCTTTTGCCTTTCTAATTTCTTTCTCTGCATGACATAATGAGATCCCTGTACTCATCCTGAGATGCTTGCTGCTTCTTCCAAAGGAGGTAAACTCTCCTTTTTTTTCTCAGTTAACTCCTGGCCAAGAAAAACTTTTCCCCCTTGTGGACAGTTCCACTCTGCTGCCAACGGGCCTTGTGCCACGTGATCAAAGAAAGCAAAACCCACCCGATGGCACCAGCCTCTAAGCCCTGCGTGGCTCAGGTGGTGTTCCTGTGCCTTTCAGC
>JANHGN010021129.1:0-45344 GCA_024605025.1 Megaceryle maxima
GAGGTTCCACCTTAACATGAGGAGGAACTTCTTTACTGTAAGGGTCACAGAGCCCTGGAATGGGCTCCCCAGAGAGGCTGTGGAGTCTCCTTCTCTGGAGATTTCCAAAACCCACCTGGCTGCGTTCCTGTGTGACCTGTGCTGGATTCTATGGTCCTGCTCTAGCAGGGGGGTTGGACTCGACGATCTCCAAGGTCCCTTCCAACCCCTGACACCCTGTGATAGCAATGACATCCCAATTAGCCATCAATTTGGCATGGATAGAAAATGGAGGGCAATTTTATAACACTTTACAAAGAACAAACTCTCATTTTATACACACCGTGGTTGGCCACACAGCCCCCTATAAGCTTGGCAGCATCCCTAGCCCCTTCTACTGAGAGGAAAATTGAGATCCAGAAGCACACAAGGGATATTTACATAGGAAAAAAAAAAATGGCAGCTAGCTGCCAAATTAATCAGAATTAGACCTTAATTAGATGGAAAATTCAGGTCAGGATGAGATAAGAATTTAAATCTCAAGGGCACCGACCAGTGCTTTCTGAAGTTGTGCATTTTTAAGGTATCAGTCAAGCTGATTTCCTTTTAAGAGACACGAATTGGCCATCAGATAAGGATCAATTATTTTTTTCAGATATGCATGATGGATCCTGGTTCTGATAGAATGTTGCTCTCCCGATCTCCTGTTGACATCAACACAGGATAGAAAGATGGGGAATGGAGATTATTGTGGCAAATACTCTAATGGAGCCTTTGGTGACAAACCAAGGGACTATCAATAGGATACAGAAATAAAAAGAAGAAATCTACCAAGTCAAACTGTGATCTCTTATAGTTACTGTCACTGAGATCAGAATCTGTCTCGCTGTCTCTTTTGCAATACCAAGGCAGCAAGCAGCTGCTTTGTGCAGGAACAGTGATCCACTTCTAGAAATCTCCCAGCAGCAACACTATCCTTCGTGTTCACAGTCTCTGTGGAAGTCAAATTCTACCTGCTGCTGATAGGAATGCACATTGCCTGGGAATAAACATTATTCAGAACCAATTCAGATTATTTTAATTATCAAAATGCAAACTCATATTTTATCATTGATTTTTCTACTGGGTTCATGTAATTGTTTAATCTCAGTTGGGGTTTTTTTTGCATTTTGCTGTTTAAGCATAAGCTTATTAAAGGGGGAGAGGGGAAACAAAACCCCAAACCCTGGACATAATACCATAAAATCAAAGAGCAAGCTGACTGGAAAACAGTTACTATATTTAAAATGCATTATCTTATGACGGAACTGCAGTTTTAAAACCTTTCCACTTTTTTGGTATTTAAATATTTCTTAGTAGATTTCAAGTGGCTGAAACATTTTAATAACTGTAATTTAAGAGGAATAAAATAGTACCGTGGGAGGAAGAAACAATGCCTCCATTTGTCACTCATGAAGATGTGTATTTGAAATCAGCTGGGGTAATAAAAGCAATGAGTTTGGTGGTCTCAGCCTAAGCCCATTAGGCAATTAGCCAGTCTGCAAAAAATCATGACATAATTTGGCACAGTTAAGTAGAATAGAATCACTTTGTGTCTACTGAAAGAGATCCAGGCCTGAAGTAGGAAGGCTTTCACAGGTCAGCATTCAGGTGTACTGGCTCAAAACCTGGCATTTTGTGTAGTGCCCTTCTGTGCTGTGTTTAGCTCCAGGAAAAATTAGGAATCTTCTTTGAAAACTGAACTACAAAAGCTATGTTTTTCTGTAGAGCAAGAGACAATTCTGACGATGCCCAGTTACTCTACTGTTTTTCAGCAATAGGGGTGACTTAACGTTCCTGCAATTTGAAGGAAAGCATCCTGCAGTCCTCTCTCAGGCCAAATTCCCATTTACTTCAATTAACAAGCATTACAGGAACTGTTCTAACGCTGCTGCCTGGTGTGCTGGCTGCTGCTTCTAATATATTACAGTGAGAAAGAAAAAAGAAAAAAAAAAAAAAAGCCAGTAGGCCAAATGTATGAATGGTATAACTTCCATTATGTGAATGGAATTTCAGCAAGGCCAAAACTGACCCGTTTTGTCCTGTTTCTTTCCAAGGTATCACTCTAAGGAGTTCCACTCTAAAAAAAAAACCTGCAACTTCACTTCCCAGCAGCGAAATAAATGTGTTTCTTTCTTCCTTAAAGATAGAGAATGTAAAGCTATCTGTGCCTGCTGGAAGTATTACCCAGAAGCTTTCATGGGCTCACATCACTTAAGGCAGAGCTGAAATGCTGTCATTCTGATTTGGGTCAAGATAACCATCTTCTTTAAGAGACAAGACAAATTTCATAGGAATCCTTGCATAGCGGTGGGAAACTGATTTCAATTCACAATTCTAAATTTGTACGGTATCAAGTGATGCCAAAATTAGCAGGTACTGTTTCTTCTGCACTATCTACGTGGATATTTGTGGTTCATTCTGCACTATGCTGTCTAGACCAAGCATTTATGTTTTTCAAATGTGCAGCTCATGGATCTTTAATGCTTTGGAGGGTTATCACCTGTAAAGTAATCCTCACTGGTCAGCTAGCATCAGTTTTACACCATCAGTTTTACACATCTGTGGAAAGACAGGGAAGCACTTGTGAAGGAAATGCAGAGTTCACTTTCCTCTGGAAGGGAAAGACCTGTAGGACAGTCCTTAATTCAGTCATTCTACTCTCAAAATGCACGGGGCCATAACAGAACACAGGACAGAAACAGGCACAGGCTTTCAGGTTCTTTCTAGATTTTATATAGGGTCTATGTTCAAAAGACTGGGAAAAAAAAAAAGGGGTGGGGAAGAATCAAGTCCTCTATTCTCAACAGAAAAAAAGCAATGGAAGTGGAGCTGTCAAACTGCAGCTGCACTAGTGAATCCCAGAGAACACCGAGAATTCCCCAGGATTTGCTAGAATGCAAACTCTGTTCACTTTCCCAGCAACATTTCCTAGCCTCTTACAACTTAGACTGAAAGGACACCGTATCTACTTTATTACACAGTCTGCCAAGCTCTAATTGCACATGCCATGGTTCTGGTATGCTTAAAATAATTTTCCATAAGCCTTTGTGAAAACAAGCACAAAAAAAGAAACCAACAATGGCATAAAAATTATATCACAGGGAGAAAGAATATGAAATATGACCCGAGTTTCTTTCTAATCCCAGTGTGTTTTGAAAATTACTATTGGTGCTTAACTGCATTGCTCTTTTATAACATTTAAAAATAATGCTTAAAAATAGTAAGAAAACAAATGTGAGACTTTCAAGTCCTTTAGAGGTGCTTCTGTGTCTGTAGGCTAGTAAAATACACTTGTGTGTGGAAACGCTGCTGTGGGAAATGTACTTTTACAAAAAGCTCACAGATAAAGCAGGTTGTGTTACGTGGTAGAGGTGGGGAAACTACTCATAGAGATGTACTGTGCTGTTGGGGAAATATGTTAATGCAAGTAGCTGCTATTATTCTGTATAGAATGATTAGGGAAATTAGGTAATTTTTAATGTTCCATATGCAGATAATACAGGGACTGACATTGCATCTATCATGCAGAGGTGTCTGAAGACAAGAGGTACATATCTGTGTGTTAGAGGATATGGGAAACTTTGGTGTGGGTTAAGTGAGGCTGTGACAGGCATCGCTCGGTGGTTTCGTTGGCATCGAGTGCGTATTTTCAAAGACATACTGTGTTGTCAGGCTATTCATTTCAGATGCACCTTGTGACTTCAGTTATGTTTTGGGGATGATGGGATCGTGTGCTCATACAATATCAAGAAAAGTATTAAAACTAGGTAAGAAACATACAGAAAACTGTATAAACTATGGACAAGTCATGTTGACATTCTCTACCTCTCTTAACAGTTCGGGTAGATCTATATATGTGCAGTGTGAGGTAGTGGTATGAGAAGCAATGTAACTGTATTCAAGTAACATTTGGCCACGCTGATTAATCCTGCTGATAAGGAAAATTAATACAGGCAAGGCATGGAATAAATGCATAAAGGCATGGATAAACTGAACTAATGATCAGATCCAACTCGTGAACTTTCATTCAGAACTGCCCTGGGAGGCACAGAGCTGTCAGGTTATCCTTATCTGGACACTGGCTAGTTAGAGGAGTCTGGTTTAGGGCAAGTTGTACTTTGCTAGAATGGATATAGGGCCACACACTCACTAGAACATCATAGCTTTATACCAGCTGTCCCCTCTCCTCACTCTTTTCACTAATGCAGAGGTAAGACCAAGATATTTTCCTTCCAGATCAGACACAGTTTCTTAGAGCGTGGTGCTGTGGGTGGTTTGTAACAGCAATGGATATGCAGATTGTATGTAGGATCTGCATTTATGTAAGCTAGCACATATGTGGAGATCAGCACCTGCATACACAAGAACCTCGCTTGGCTCAAAGTGTTTTTAAGGGATGGTATTTGTATTGTGCACTGAATTGCTTGCTATGTGTTGTGTGTACATTACAGGTGTCATTAGCGTCAATTGGTGCTGATTTCTCTCTTGGGCTCATTGAAGTTTCTGTGAATTATTGGGTGGGGTGGCTAAATCAGTCCGTTTTCTGCATTCTATATTGGTTTATGAGCCTGTGTCAGCTATGGAGATACCGTGCTGAGGAAAGCTGGTATCTCGCACCACACATGCTGCTGAAATCACACCGTGCAGTTTATACCTCCTTACGTTATCTCTGTGCAAGCCAGGGCTGAGTGTGCGTGTCACTGTTATGCTGGCCGGGCAGCCTGCGATGGGGAGGAGGGAAGTTGGGCAAACGACACTGCTCGGGGTCAGCGCAGGCCTCGAGAGAGCGGAGGCGGGAGCTCCGGGGCACGAACCCCCTCAGTGCCAGCATGGAGGCAACACAGCCCTCACCTGGCTCTCTCACCTCGGCCTTGGATGAGGCTTCCGTCAGGACAGTGTGGGGACAACCCCACACTCACACTTTGGCTCGATGAGGCTCCTGTCACGACATAAGTGCGGGCAGTCCCCACAGGCAGGCTGACGCTCCTGTCACGACATTGCGGCGGGGCAGCTCCTCGACAGACCCCTTGCGCTGAGACGCCTATCGCGACAGCATGCCCTCCGGGAGACGGACGGCGGGCAGCTCCCTTGGGCCGGCGGGCGCGGCCGCCAGGGCAACACCGCTTCCCCTCAACCCTCAACTAGGCGCGGGTTGAGGCCGGGACATGGGACGGCCGCGGCGGTTCACGCCAGGCCGGGGGGAGGGCGGGAAAGCAGCCACCCCACCTGCGGGCCTCTCCCACTGCGCAGCGGAAGCGCTCCCGCCGCCGCATGAGGCCCGCATCACCCGCCTCCGCCTCCTCCGAGCCGAGGCGAGCCGAGCCGAGGCGAGCCGAAGGCGGGAGGCCGCGCTGCGCAGGGCCGCGCCGGGTGCCGTCGCCACCGCCTCAGCGCCGCGGGAGGGGCGGGGCTGTGCCTTCTCCCCACCCCGCGCCGCCCGCCCCGCCAATGAGCAGCGTCCACATGCCGCGGCGGCGAGAGGGGCCCGGGCGGCCCAGCTCCCATAAGTTACATTAGAGCAACCGCCGCCGGTGCGCGACCGGAGCGAGCGGGAGCCAGCGGCGAGGCTGGGCGCGGGGGGGGGAGGGCGAGCGAACGAGTCCACAGCCGTGACGGCGACAGCGGCCTGTGCCGGCGAGGGAAAAATCGGGCTGCTAGAGAAGGGAAAGGGAGCCGATTCCCACCCTTCCCGGTGGAGGCGAGGCGGGCAGCGGGGCAGCTGCGTCTTTTTCTTCTTCCCCCCTACCCCGCCCGCCTCTGGAGGCGAGCGGAGCGAGGCGTGCCGTGCCGTTATCGCCCTCCGCGGAGGCGGCTTGGAGCCTGCTGAGGCGAACGGAGAGGCCGCTTGGCCACCTGGACGCGGCCCATCCCCGCGCAGGCACCCGCCGCGCCCCGCAGCCGGCGCCGCCGAGCCCCCTGCACGCCCTTCCGCGCCCCTGAGGCGGCAGCGGCTCCCGGGGCCCGCGCCTCGATCCTCTCTCTCCTCAGCTGCTCGCCTGGGGCCGGGGGGTGGCTGAAGCCCCGCTCATTCCCGCCGGAGAGGCGGCTCGGCTCCCTCAGAGGGCGTGTGGGGTGGGAGGGGGGCGGGGGCTTTTTTTTTTTTCTTTTTTCCCCCCCCTCGGCTGCCTTGCCTTTTTTCTTTTTTTTCTTTTTAATTTTTAATTTTTTTTTTTCCTCCCCCTCCTGCCTCCTTGGCGGAAGAGCGAGGCGCTGAGGAGGACTCGGGGTCTCCTCTCTGTTACGTGAGGGGGTCTATGGTGATAGCACGGGGCTGGTGGAGCAGAGAGCGAGGGGCTGAGGAGGGGGCTCGCCGCCGCGCCCGCCGCTAAGGACGAGGAGGAAGAAGAAGAAGAGGCGAGGCACCATTTGCTGCTGCCTGCCCCAGCCATGGAGAACGCGCACACAAAGACTGTGGAGGAAGTTTTGGCTTATTTCGGCGTCAACGAAAGCACCGGGCTCAGCTTGGAGCAAGTCAAGAAGCTGAAGGAGAAATGGGGCTCCAACGGTAGGTGAAGCGGCCCCTCTCCGCCCGCCTCCCTCCCTCCCTCGGCCGCGGGGATGCTGTCGCTGGCACTCGTCGTCCCCCCCCCCCCCCCCCCCCCCCCCCTTTCTCCCCCCCTTTCTTTTTCTCGCTCATCCTTCTCGGGGCCCTGTTTCAAGGCCTAACGCGTGTGTATTTGCAAAGCCGGCATCTCTTACAGGACCCGGAATAGGAGCGAGGGAGAGAAGATGGCTGACTTGAACTCCACCTCGTGGGTTTCTTTCATACCCCGAGCTCCCAGGGCTGCTTTGGGAAGGAGGATGTCACCTCCGTTTCCTTTCACCTTAACGGTGGGAAATCTTCTTCCATTCTGAAATGAAGCGCTCTGGGTTGCTTTGGTTTTCCTTTTATTTTTTTTTTTCTTTTGTCCGTCTTGACCTTCGTTTTTCCTTCCTTTTCGATGCTTTTCGGTGCCTATTTTCCATTCTCCTCTCGAGTCGGGGCACAAAATTCAGCCGACAAGATGTTTCTTGATAAAAATCTTTATTGCTCGGCCTTCCTAGTCCCTTTTGAACCGCCGTACCGTTGTGTAAAAATGAAAAACTAGGAAAAGATAATCCGAAAGGCTGGTTTTGGTGGGTTTTTTTGGTTTAACGCTGCTTTTGTTCCTCTTGAATTACTAAATCTAGTTGCAGGGAAATAAAAGGGAGAGCAAGAACAAGAAAATACCCTTAAAACGGCGGAAATATTTTGAAATATTTTAAACCAAGTTTGGCGATTTCTTGCTTTTGAAGTGAATGTGGAGGAAAGCCTTTGCCAGAAAGCGTTTGAAAAGCGTTTTGAGCCTTTGACCCTTTGTGTGCAGCAATAGCAGAAGTCCCACAGCTGTTTGGAGTGATGACTTGGCTGAATTATAACCCTCAGCATATTCTGGCTGACCTGTATGTGTCTTAAAATGTAAAACTATCGGGTCTGTTGAGATGCTCTCATGAAAAGAGCACCACCTTAATGGGGTTTTCAGTATGTCTGTCAAATCCAACCCAGTTCAAGTGTGCAATTCAGGAACAATATCTGCTGGATGCCTTATAGTACTCTAATGTGTTTCTTCAATTATTTCTTTTCTTTGACATGCTTCCTGGGAAAATCTTCCACTGACAGAGTTACCAGCTGAGGAAGGTAAGCGTGTTCATGAAATCTTCTAACTGTTGTGGATAATTCTTTTTTTTTTTTTTTTTTAATGTGCATAACTAAATGGCTTTGTTACATATTGCAGGAAAAACTTTGCTCGAGCTTGTGATTGAACAATTTGAAGACTTACTAGTTAGAATTTTGTTGCTGGCAGCTTGCATATCTTTTGTAAGTATGATTTTTTTCATATATAATTTGTAGGCTTCTGTATTGCAGAATGACAGATGCTCCAATGTCTAGGAACTGTACATGCTGCAGTTAGTCTGTCTTAAAAGGCAGAAGTAGAACATGTGAAGGAAATTGCTATCTGTTAAATTACTTGCCTTGTGAAGAGGTTTCTGTATGCTAGAAAAAAAATCTCAGGGAATCTTTCATTGCATGAGTCATAAGTACAGAACTACACCAGAGAGGTATTTCTAAAAGTGCTGCTCATTCAACCTAGTTTGCTTATTTGCTGTGGGATTTCCCAATGCTTTTGTTGGTTTTCAAAACTAACCTTGAGTAAGTAAGTGTTTAACTGGACATTCTTCTTGCCTTTGAGTTAATCGTTATCAAGCTCAATGTATAATCATTGGAAGACGTTTTTGGATGCAGTGCGGACTGTAAATAGAATTTACATGGCGAGTATTCCAGTTGCCTTCCCTTCCTGATAATAGCAAGGTGACAGTTGTTGCTTTTGACAGTGACAAGAATGATGACGGCTGTGATGGCACCACTGTTGACCAAATTTGGTAACTGACCTTTGAATAGTCATTAAATGGACACCTTGCTTTGTATACAGGATTAAAAGAACAAGAACACAACTTATTTTTTCTTTAAAAGCTTCTTTTGGCAGTCTTTTTACACAATGTGTAAAGGGCTTGTGTTTGCTGAAACACTGGGAACAGAGCGAAGGCTAGATGTAGAAGGAAGATGATAGCTCTGTGTCTTCAGGAGCTAGACAACAGAAACAAAAGTTTGCAGCCTATTAAATTGTTTAGGTAGGAGTAAAAATTTGCAGTAGACTTTACCCTGGAATTTTAATTAACTGCAGCAAAAATGAAGGTTGCAGCTCTTGGGAGGAGTGGAAATTGTGGTGACTCTTTAGCTAAGGGCAAGCTTATTAGGATGGGCAGAGGAGAGTGTACTCTGAAACTGGTCTGTGCCCTGAGGGAAGGGGTTGCCTTGTGGTGGCTGTTGTGGTATGTGCTGTGTTCTTGATCCTCCACCAAGAGAGGCTTCAGCTCTCCCCACACTGACCCTATCCAAGGAGCTTTGGGTTCTGGTATGTGTATACTGGTTACCGGCTGAGCAATGATTGGTGGCGTTGGTCTCGACCATGGGACCAGATGTGCTTTCTTTGCTGCTCTGTTTCCTCTGAAGGAAATCAGGCTGGCTATAGAAAGCAGAATAAGCAGGTCACTCAAAAGCTTCCCGCCCCCCCCCTTCTTTCCCATTTTCTGCTCCCAGGGGGTGAGAAGGGGGATGTATTTTTTTTGTTCCTGAAAAGTCAGGGGTGTTTTATCTCATCTGATGAGATAAATGACAGTGCAGAAGTTTAACCTTCCGTGCCTAGGTACATAACTTCTTGTTATAACCAACTAAGTGAAAAATCAGATTCACCAAACTTCAATCTTTCATTGCTGAGTCCGTGTAAGCATTATGATATCAGACTCCCAGAGGTCATGGAACATACACTGCCAAGCCCTCATTGAAAACTTGATTATTAACTGGATTCAGTTTCTTTTTTCAGTTTGCTTTATTTTCCTAACTAAGAAGAGCCTAGTCTAATGGAGTGTGGGATAGATTTGAGTTCTCTGCTTCTGTGCAGCTGGCATGGTGTATGTATGACCTTGGGCTACTGCTCTGCCTTTTCTGTCTCCTATTTAGGAATTATGGGTACTCACTATAAATTGGTGCTAGTAGTAAAGGTTTTCTCTTTGAAATGTGGGTAAAAACCCCAAAACTAATAAACTAGATATCATATAATTTTCATAGTTTAAAAGCACTTTGTGTTGGCTTCTGGCTTTTTCTTTGCTCAGAAGGTGATTATCTATTCTCTGTCTTGGGTGTTAAGATGTTTTCTTGATGGAAGCACATTAGAAACTTTTGTAGTAGCTGTAAGAACTGTTGAGTATGTTGATATAAAGACTGTATTGCTGCAAAAATTAACATCAGTTGAATTCTGGTGTCCTTTACCAGCTGCACATCAATTTAAAAAGAAAATGTTGAGGATTCAAGTATGAGAGAGATAATCTGGAGGTACAGAGATCACTGTTTTGGGTTGCGGAAGCTGTTCTGGTAATTGTGTTGTGATGATAAATCTTAATAGATCCTTATTATAATGACTGATTGCACAGGAACAGTAATCTTTCCATAGAGTTCTGCATTAGATTTTTATGCACAAACATCCCTTCTTACATACATCATAAACTTGGCTGTTCAAAGTGCCTCTTGTGTCCTCTACTCCCACACCCCCTGTCAGGTATGTGTCAGTAAAACAAATCAGACTAACAGCTGAATCTGTGTCACCCTGGCTGATTGTAGGGGTCATACGCTGCGTGTTTGTTAGCTGTAGATATGATGTCCTGCATTCCAAGTTGAAACTGCTGTCACAGATGTGCCTAGTTAGTAAAAGCCCTTGGTATGGCTTTTGAGGAGAAAAATACAGATTTCTGATGGTGAGTAAATGGATGTACATAATGGCTTGAACCTTGGCTTTTGTATTATTTTCAAACCTGTGAAGCCTCTGCAGAAATAAACCTGTAAAGTGTAGCTCAGCAGTTCAAGGGCCTTCATAGCCTGACTTTCTAGATGCAATTAAGAGGATATTTGATTTTCCACAGGCTCTGGCTTTTAACTGTTGCTACTTGCCTAGCATGTCCTCAGATCTACAGTATGTACATAAACAAACAGCTTGCTTTGCTGTATAAATTACTTGGAGTTGCAAGATGTTAACTGTGCATCTGATGTAAAATAATTCTTCTGTAAAGTCTATGTGTGTTAAACAGTGATGTATGCTTAACCATGCAGCCTTCTTTGCTTCACACTGACAGTGCATTTTCTTCTACCAGGTGCAGCATAGACTATAAACTCTACCAAAACCCTTCAGTATTAATACACTGTCCTAAAGAGCATTTCCCTCCTCACCAGTTGCTTCTCTGCTTCCCAGAACATTCACTTTTAAGCCAGTTTAGGAATGTTTTCTATTAGTGGATATCCATGTTTAGATTAAAACAATATATTGTGATTTAGTTCTGAGATGATCATAGCCTGTAAATTAGAATGAGTATAACTTAGTCCCTGTTAAAAGGTGAGCAAAGTTACTCTTGGAGGAAGTAAAATATGCTGGTCAAAATGTTGCAGGCTTTGTCCTGCAGTGACCCCAGTAGCTACCTGTTAAAGTCAGTAGTGGTGAGTATGTGGCACAAGATGAGGATGCTGTAGAACATTACACTGACAGGCTTCTGGCTGAACTCATATTACTCAATAACACCCAAGATACCAATGGATGGGTGGTAGGGGTGATAGAACTGTGAAAAGCAATTGCGATTCCACTTCGCTCAGTAGAAATTAAACTGTGGGTGCTATGTCTTTTTTTTTTTTTTTTCTCCTCCTTATTGCTCCACCAAACACAGGAATGTGTGTGTTTTCAGAAATATTGAGTAGCACATCTGGCTGCTTACAATCTGCTAAACTAGTAAAATTCTTAATTTTGTACTTAAATGTATGGTCAAGATCTGGTTTGTGTTTTTTCCTCCTCTCTCCTTGAGTAGCAACTAAAAATCTCTACTGAATAATGGAACTAATATAATGGAGTTTTTTCTTTAGTATTTCCTTTGTGTTCAGTATAACTTACATGGAAGAAATACCAGGAATACCAAAGTAGTTTGCATCTGCTTAATTTAAAGCTAGTTTGTGTTGAAAAGAGAAATCGCCAAAAGAGGGTTTTTTGAGCAGTAGTTAGTACTCTCTCCAAAATATATTAAATCTTAATTCATGGTATCCTATGACAAGAAAGCTCTTAAAAGCAGTCCGTAGTTTTACATGACCTGCTTAAATGAGCTCAGGGTTTCTTTTTGTTATGATGGTAACATAGCTTGCTTCTAAGTTTCCATTGTCAAAATGAAAAACAAACAAAAAACCTTGTTAGGTTGCTGACAACAAACTGTTTGCTTTTCCTCTGTTAGTGGCAAGTGGGTACAGCCTGCTGGGCAACAGAGCTCTATCTTGATACTCGCATTCTTCAGTTCTGTTTTGTTACTTAATGATAGAGTCATCTGAGACAGTTTGTCTCCATAACTTATCTGACAACACCTACCTTGTAGGATTGCAAAAAAGCTGTAAGGACACTTCTGTTCTTCTAGCTGTTTTCATCAGTAGTCACCTCATTGGCCGACTTCTGCACTCTTTATTATAACTTTGCCCCCTTTTTACAAAGAGCCATGAAAACAAAGTGCTATTTGCCTGTCATTGGGCATTTTTCAGCTTAGTATCCTGCAGGTCAACTCCATTGGGCTTTGATTATGGCTTGCAAAAGCCTATTTTAGCTGTAGCAGCCCTAAAGCAAATATGCTGAATGAAAGTTGTCCTTTAAGCTGCTTACGTTGGCTGTTGATATGGGACTTTTTATGTCTTGCTATTAATTTCCCTTATATTTTTCAGGCTTGCATTTCTCTTGAGCAATTATCTTACGCTTTCCCCCCCCCCCCCACTACTCTTTTAAGCTTCTTAAGTACATGGTAACTTTACTTATTGACCATACTGCCTGAACAGTACATTGGAGATCAATGACCTGGAAATTAAGCTGCTCTACATGTGAGTCTTAAAGTGATTAGGGCTGAAATATGGTGGAGCCCTTCTGAGTAGTAGTCAAATAAAAGATCTCTCACTGTAAATCTCTCCAGGGTCTTAAAAATGTGCTAGGGAAAACTTTTTGACAAGGACTCAATGTCTTGGACAAGAATTGTCTTGTCTGTACCAAGCTTCAGCATAGATCTGTTATTACTAAAAACACCTAGTTAAATTCTTGTATTCCTTGTTCTATTTCTCTTTCGTTTTCACTGTGGTTTTGTTTTTACTTCAGGCTATTATCAAATAATAAACCTGCTCTGTTACAGCATTATGTTGTGCATCACAAGTGTCCTAAATGGAGTGTTAGTATAACTATAGTTTGCTATAACAAAACCAAGACCTCGCAATGTATTTTGTTATTTATATGTCTAAAGTTACTAAAATGTTCTAGAACTAGAGCTTGGATCATTCCACTGTTAATAATTGAGTGAAGCTTTTTAAGGGAGAAATGTGTGTTGCTGGCTTCCAGGATTAGCCAGATAGTTCAATTCAATCGGTCACAGATTGATAGTTTTGCCAAAAATAACCCCCACAAAACAACAAAAAACCCCAACAGTGAAGATTAAAACCATCAGATCTCTACTGTCAGGATCTCTAACTAGTCAATCTGCTCTTTTTGAAATACTGGCTTACTGAAAGAAAAGATCCCTTGAATACTTAATTTTGGTTCTCCTTGACATACTTGGATCTTGCTGTCCTTGTAGCTACTTTCCTTACCTCTTAAAGTTGCAGGCTTTCTCAGTGTTATTTTACAACAAACACAATCCACAATCTGAAGAGATTACGGTTCAGCATTGTGTAAAGCAGATGTTTTGTTCCAGTTAACCTTGTAGGTGCCTGCTCGGCAAAGAATGTGACAAAATGATTGAATCTCTTTGCTTTGTTAGAAGCAAAAAGGCTCTACAGAATTCCAATAAAGAAAGGGAGGGAAGAAGCAGATACTAAGCAGCTTTTCAGATGGCAGTGTGTGACCTTGTATATATGCTAAAAAAACTGGAAATGTACCATTGGCCTTTTCTGTAGCTCTCACAGGAGGCAGCAGTGCTGGTGCAGAGTGAAAGCTGCCTGTGCTGTAAGGGGTCGAGTGTGGAGTGAAGGCTGCAGTGTAGGTTGTGTGACTGCTCTAGCAGGTCAAATGGCAGAAGTTGTTACCGGGGATTGGAGATTAGTGGTGTGGGAGGAGGGAAGAAATGCCAAGATACAGAGAGCGTAAGGGATTCTAACTAAATCCCTTCTCCAGAAGGATTACACAGACCCTCAAAATGTTCTATTGCCACTTGGAATGTTTCAGTCTTATTAATCATAACCGGGATCTTGTAAGTTTGTCCTTTTGTAATAAAAATTTGTTGCATTGGATTTGCTTGACAGTCTGGTTTCTGTTTGAGGCTTCTATGCTGTTGCTGCTCCTTCCTTTTAACGTCGTGGAGTGTTTCACAATTGAGCAATAGGTCTGAGCAGCATGTTGGTGGAATTATGGCCCTTGCTTTAGTAACGGTTTGCTTGCTGCAGTCTTCTAGTGATTCAGAGTGCTGTTGCCTGACTACCAGTCCTAATTATCTCAACACGTTGTTCCTATTTACTGTCACTTTCCAGGCTTCCTGTTGCTCAACATGTTGATGAAAAAGCTCTTCCTCTCTGGTCGCATTAGCTTGACTTTTCTTTGGTTAGTACAGAACTCTGCAGAGGCCTAGACATGTACCTGTTCAAGTCAAGTGAATGGCAGAAGCCTAACACTGGAGTGGAATGTTAAAGCAAATGAATTAAAATAGAATTTTTGTGGAGCCTTTTATGCAAGTCCTGAGCTTGATTTACTTTTGAAAATCGAGTTTATTAGCTATTCTGCTATGAATTCAACTGCAGATGTAACTGTCCACTTCACTTAGATGCTTCAGGAAGACACTACTTGCCTTGAAATAAATCGATGCTTATTTTTCATATCTACTCACTGAAAACTTGTAGAGCTGCTTTCTTTCCTGTGTCTAAGTTAGTGGAAAAGAACAATTAACTTGGTTAAATTTCAGATTCTGTCAAAGTTTTATTGTTCTGAGTAGTCAAACTAATTTGTCTGCATCCTATTTTATACAGTAATGATTAAAAAAAAAAAAAACAACCAACTGCACTGCCGTAGCTGTCACAACTTCTGCTTTCATTTGTGAAGTAAAAGCAGCGGTGTGTTTCCCACATAAATAGCTTGCTCCTTTAAAAGAAGAGCAGCCTTGGAATTGAACTTTGTACTGCTTTAGTAAAGATTCTTTTTTTTTTCCTTTTTTTTTTTTTTTCCATTGCATATTGTCAGCTCATTCATGAACTAGAAAATCACCCCTTGGAAGATTTGGGGATTTCCAAAATTGCTGAAGTCTATGGAGTTGAACCTCAAGCTGAAACTTACCTGGTCTGAAGCCTGCAAGGTGTCTGTGTAATTGAGTGACTTAAATCCTTGTTTCTCTTGCAGGTCCTGGCCTGGTTTGAAGAAGGTGAAGAAACAATCACAGCATTTGTAGAGCCTTTTGTAATCTTGCTTATATTAGTAGCCAATGCAATTGTGGGAGTGTGGCAGGTATGCAGATATTTTTACTACGTCAAATCACAACTGTTTTGGGCGGTTTTGATTTAAGAGAAAGGACCATACAGTGTAGTGTCACTTGCTTCATACAGTACAAGTAAAACTGTTAGCTTTAGATTCCTGAGACACAACATACTGTAAATCTTCTGGACAGAAAGTGTTGACTTAAAGGTAAAATGAAAGCTTCAGAAGCCTTGCCAAAAAGGCAAATTGCCCATCAGTGTTTGGCCATGCACTGGTGACCACGTGAACCAGACAGTCCAGAATGAAGGCCTGAAGTCAGGAAATAAATGAATCTTGCAAAGCTAAGAAACAATCGATTGGATTGGATTGCAAAAAATGGGGCTTTGTCCCAACAAAGGATGGAATGCTTATAATCTAGTTACTTTTCCATTTTCCTCTTGAGACAAGTGCTGTGGTTTAGTACATTTATTAATACACCTTCTGATTTAACAGTATTCGTTTTCCCTATTCAGCTACTATAGTACCTGAGACTACATGTCTGTCAAGAGGCAGAAGTTTCTTCTGAAAACATAAAATAAACACCATGAACTTTTTCCTTGTTATCAGCTGTGAGATGAATTAGATGTCTTTTTATAAATCATGTTGGCAGTAATACCAGTAACATTCTAACACTTCTTGAGATGCCAAATCAAAAGTGGTCATATAACTTTAGTTCACGAATATGATCACTTCAGGCAGAGCGTGTTTTATTAGAGTTGTTTTTCTGCAGATAAGCAGTATTCTAGGATTTTTAGAGTCATTTCTTTGTAGCATTGGCTTTGTTGTGGTTTTTGTTTTGGTTGGGGTTTTTTTTTAAGGGATGGTGTTAATGTGACAATCGCTGGCTATCTTAGCACATTAGGTTTCATGCTTAAAAGAAAAAAGAAAGCAAGCCTCACCACAGTAACAAAAAGAATTAAGAAGAGGAGCCCTATTAACAGGTTAAAACACGTTAGAGAGGAGCCTACATACTGGTAGCCACTAGAAGTAGCACTGAGTGGCATTGCTGCACATTCCTGCACTATGCTTTGTGCTAGCCCAAGTAAGGTGGCTGAAGACTAACCTAAAAAATGCAGTTCTTAGCAGTACCCAGCTTGCTGCACAAGTGCTAGAGTGGTTTGGAGGGAAGAAGTGTCGAGGGGTGATAGCATGGCCCTTTAAGTGGGATTCTTTATTCAGTTCTTCATAAAGCACTTGTTCAAGAATTGATCTTTAGCTTAAAACTTGGAGTTACCATTCTGCATGTAGTAATTTTAAGCATGAAATGTAAGGTAAAGCTATGTGTGGTTTGGGGGTCTTGTAGATACACTGTAGTGTGCAGAGAGTACTTCTTGTGTATATATACATGCAGTGAACTTAACTGTGAAACAGAATTGCTGCACAGATTAAATGACTCACTCCTTTGTTTTAATGGACATGGAAAATCAGTCACAGTCTCCACCCATAAATGTATCTGTTTCTACAGGTAGTAGATGTGAGCAGTTGAGTCATTGCCTTAGCTCAGCACTCCTCAACCTTTCCCCTTATATCTGCTAGTACTTCAGTGGTTGGCAAGATAGTCTTAACTACCATAACTTCAAGCAAACTGGGGGGGGAAGATATAGTCTAACACCAAGCTGGCTGTCCAAGCTGAATCACATTTAGCTCATTCTTATTTCTCATTTTTGAAGGACAAGTTTTGTTTATATTTGTGGGACTTTCCTTTGTACCTTTAAGGTTTTGCGTAATGTTAACTCTTAGTTAATGCACAGAAAAGCAGCATCAGCATTATTGTGCTGAGGAGCAGACTGAGGCTTGTATTAATTACAGCTTTATGGGCTGGGCACTTTAGTGTCTCTGCACTGAGCTCGTGCCGTGTAAACGTTAGTCCTTTGAGGTAGTTTTGGTAATGCTGGTTTTCAGCTGCGATGTGTGGAAGTACCTGGTGCCTCAGCCTTTGAATTTCTGGAGGTTAGATTTCTGCTTTGATACATGCATGAGGAAGCTTTTATTACCTGGAAAGGCTGGTATATATTTGAAGGGCAGACTTTCAAAAAAGTATGTGTGCCCTTACCATTCTCTGTGATCATCAGGACTGCATGATGTTTGTACCTGTCAGGCTGGAAAGTGGAGAAAAAATTCCTTCTCCAAGAGCAAAAGGAGCACTGATAAGCTGTTGGTTTCTTATGCTGTCCTTTATCTAGGTGGCATCACAATGTTGATAGCAATCTCTGGTAGCGTTTAGCTATGAGAGCTACACTTCAGATAGGAAAGCTATTGTGCTGCTGTTCCTGGAAACGTTGATGCATCTAAGTTTATAAACAGTTAAGAGACTCGGGAAGTTTCTAGTCTGTATACTTCAATTTCACTTCAGTGTCACTTGATTTGCTGAAAAAGTTGATGATATGCTGTTAGATTTTTGTCTTTACTTGACCCTCAGTAAGTGCAATCTAGTCCACTCCAGCCCAAGTCTAAGCTGGTACAGCTGTGATGACTATATCCATGAGTCTTAATTCCACTTAGTGGTTTTTTTAATGGATGTTAAAAAGCATCCATATGTTGTGTAGAACTTTGTGTGACCTGTTTTAAGAAGGCATAGTGGATATTCTTAATAGGAAATGCTGCAGTGTTTGAATAAACAATATCTAGTTTCTAAATGCCCACTAATACCTGAATTGTGTTGTAATTATTTCCAGTCAGCAGCCTCATAAGAGGGAGGGGTCAGATAACTTTCTGTATTGATAAATGTAGCTGAATAGTAGGCTTCATATGATACTACATTTGAAAAATCAGATCTGGTCATACGTGTTTTTTCCTTGAAGGCTTTTAAAATGAAATATTTTTGTTGTCTTTCAGGAAAGAAATGCTGAAAATGCTATTGAAGCTCTTAAAGAGTATGAACCAGAAATGGGCAAAGTATATCGACAAGACCGAAAAAGTGTACAGAGGATTAAAGCAAGAGACATTGTCCCAGGTGATATTGTAGAAGTGGCAGGTAAGACTCATTTCTGTCATGCATATGTGTACTAATATATTCTAAAATTGCTGTGGGGGTCTTGTCTTAATGATTTGAGGCCCTGGGGGAAATTTTCAAAGATACCTATGTATGTACTTCACTTAGGAACAATCTTGCTTCTGTTGATCTGTAATTACCTTAAATGTACATTTGCACTGAGGGGATTGTTTTTTAAATTGCTGCTTAGTTTAATTGGTAGGTCTAAAAGCAAAGCATCTTAATTGGAGTGAAGGTTTTAACACAACACTTGTCACGACTCTAAATTTTTATGTTCTAAAGTTTGCTTTCAGAGTGTCTTTGGTTTGTGTTTTTTGTTTTTTCCACAAATACTCTTTTCCTTGCGGGTAAATGTGTTCACTTTAGGCTTTGGAATATAGAGGTTTTTTTTTTTTTTCAGTCATGCTCTGCCCTCTATCTAAGGAAACAACTTCACCTGAAGGGTTTTTTCTGACTCTTACACTTGAATTAGCAGTGCCTTTCAACTCTCTTCATAAATGTCTTCCTCTGTCCTCTTGGCTAGCGTGACTGGCATGTGACATCAATATTATCTCATCTTTCATGATTCTTCATTGCTTCTGTTGCTGTGTAGGAGACTGCAAACAGAGAAATAGCTATGCAAAGCAGAGCTTCCTATTTCTCCAGTGTAAGGATTTGAAGTACTAGTCTTGAGATTGGACTTCACCTCAAACTTTTTAATAACTTAGATTTGCCTTAAAGGTGTATCTTTACTAGGAAGGTGTGCAAATATAGAAGTATTATATGGTTTTAGCTACAACTCCTCCTTCATTTTGGTGATAATACCATACCAGTAATCTTTTTTTCTCTAAACTGGACTTGTCAGTGACTTTAGTGTTTCCTGTCCCTTCTCAGATAAAAACTAGGTGGTTCTTGTTAAGTGTCAGGAGTGATTTTTTTGTAGGCCATTACCAACTATTAACTGAGTGATTGTTCCTTTGGGAACAATTTTGGGTGTACATCAAACTTTCCTTCCACTGGTGTCACTTTGCTTTTAGAAGCGGTAGCTGTCTCAAGAGGAGATAAATATATACCCTTAAACTTGTCTATCCTCCTATTTTAATTAGCAGGCAGGGAGAGTATGCACTCAAAATGAAGTTGGTGTTGGCTGTCTGCCCAGCTTTCATTCCTTGGGAAACTTTTAACATTCACTGAGCACTATCTCAAGCCTCTGCTTTGTGCATAGGATGATTCAGCCACGGCAGCCCTGGCTGGAGTAATTCAGAGCATGAATCTCAAGAAGGCTGAAGCTAGTTTCCTCTTAGCATCCGTTGGTGACGAACAAGTACAAATACAAAGTGCTGATAGCTGAAATAAAGGGTGAATGATGATACCTTGTCACTTACTCTGCTGTTTTGACTCGCTGTTACTGCGCCATACAATCAAATCCACGAGTTCTGCAATGAGATTCTGTTTCAGCAGCTGACGTTTTCTGCATCCTTTTGAGGCAAAAAGAACTGTATAAATTACAGATTCTGCTGTAGACGTCTAGTCCAAATCTTGTTTTTAAATGTCAGCAACAGAATGGTAGTTTTGGAAGCAGTTTATATCATGGGAATACAACGGGGTTGTGTGTTTTGGTACTTTAAAGCAGTATTGGTAGAATTGCCAGTTGATGACTATGGTGGTTTTTTTTAACTGGTTTGGGGTAGCTTGCTAAGGAAAAATGCTGGATTTTGCTGCTTGGCCAGAAAAGAGAGCACTCTAGAGCTCTGCTCTAGAGCACAAACAATTCTCTGCTTGATCCTTTGCTATTGTGGAAGAAGCAGATACTGCATTTTCATCTTACAGAAAAAGACTAAGCTAAACTTGTGTGTAAACCACCTGGGAGATGTGTGGCCTTTTACCTGTCTTGCTGTATATTGTCAGTATCAATAAAATCAATCTCTTGTGCCATCTCTTTAAAAGGTTTATGTCTGAAGGAGAGACATGAATCAGAAACAAACTGCTGACTGGCATACCTATGACACTGGGCTGTCTAAAAAATATCACATCCTATTTTTTTATAGGGTTATTATTGCATTATCTTAAACCGCTTTTAGAACAGTGTCTGACAGTCTAAAGTGTCGAACTGTTTTGTCTTTCTATGAAGAACAAAGTTACAAACTAGTATCCTCACGTAGAGAAGCAAGAATTACCAAACTTACCACTCTCCTTTAAGACAGGTGGTCTAGCTTGCTGACTGACTAGAAGTTCATGTTGGTTAAAATGCTCACTTAAACTGGTGGATCAAACAGTCCCAAGCTAGTCTTAAACACTCATCATGGGTTTTTTTTCACTGGCAAATACAATCAACCACAGCTTCAAGCGAGGGTGACTACGTGTAAGTCATGGGGATGTTTGATACAGAAATAAGTGGTTCAGTGGAATACAAACTCTGATACCGAAACAATAAATTCTAAATTGTAGCCAGGCAATGATGAAATTTTAATGGTAATCGAGTTCGGAAGAGCTACTGAGCAAGTAGAAGAGCAATACACTCTGTACCGACGTTAGTGTCAAGACCTGGAGGTGAGAGAGACTCTGTGCATGCCTGTGCCTCAAGCGTAAGAGAACTGCGATGGCCTTTGACATGGTGTTTGCAAAAAGATGACCATGTAGGGAAGTGACAGAGCACTTCATACTGGGATACATATCTGGGTATGGAATTCTGGGCAAAGTGCCAATGACATTTGTGTGTCCAGGCAAATATCTTTGAACTGAGTGGCGTAAATAACCAGGTGATGGGTTTCTACCCTCTCCTGATATCTGTTTCTGAACAACTTTCTACAGGTCTTCCATTATGAAATGGTTGTATTTAATGCTGTAACAGCTCTGTTAATTTGTGTGTCTCAGATACCAATTTGTTGTAGGAACTGGAAGACAGGTGTTGCCATTTGGAGGAAGTGAGAGAGAATGTATTTGTCATCTTATATTGAAAGAGCTCCCTGGACATAAGGAACATTGAACCATTTCCAGAATAATTTGTTGTTTTCAGTAGTTTTGAACCCTTTGAAGATAACCTGATCAGCTTAACATAACTCAAAGACAGTGTAATAATGGCTTATACCATTGCTTTTTATTCTGTCTCCTTAGGCTATTTGTAGAGTTTTGACTGCATTCATTATAGATAGACTATTTGGTTTGCCTTGTGGTGGTATAAAATAGAGCTCTGGGAAGACATTTCCTTTAATCTGTCAACAATGAAAACAGATGCTGGTTTATTTGACTTGAAGTAATTGGGGGGGGGGAACTGCAGGTCTGCATTGTCACCTCGCAGTAAATA
Source organism: Megaceryle maxima (assembly GCA_024605025.1). Classification (NCBI taxonomy): domain Eukaryota; kingdom Metazoa; phylum Chordata; class Aves; order Coraciiformes; family Cerylidae; genus Megaceryle; species Megaceryle maxima. Next base: position 21,365 of record JANHGN010021129.1, read on the forward strand.
TGGAGTAACCTGTATTAGGTTATCCCTCAAGTCAGGGATAACCTGCTGTCTGACATGTCTTTTAGGGATTGGTGTGCAAACAGGTACTGCAGACACTCTTGATGAGCAATTACTGTTCCTCATGCCTAGTAGCTAACAAATTCAACTGCAATCTCCACTAAAATTTTGCAGGTGTACTGGCAGACACTAGTCCATGTTTGCTCAGAGACTCTGCAGACACCAGTTTCTTAACTGTGTTTGTAAGTGGACACGCAAGAATGTCTTCTGAAGTGGAAATGGTATAAAAGCTGCTGTACAAGCAACAGGAACTCCCCGGGATGAATCTGGGGTTACAGGCATGGGATGTACACCTTAAATTTGCTTGCAGACCTCTGGTGGGCATAGTTCTCAGAACTGTAGTGTGTAAGGGTTACTAAGTTACACTGTTTGTTTCTTAAAATTGATGAACTGAAAAAAAAAAATGCAGATGCTGTCCTCAAATGCCTTTTCTGTTTGCCTGCCTTAAAATGGATTATCACACTGCTATAAAAGCTTAGGTTTATTGGAGGATGCACTTTGAATTTGTAACTAAATAGATTAAAGATTCTTTGTTTTAGCTGAGTTTTGTTTGCCTTGGTTAAAGTAACATTGTAAAGAGAAACTTGAAACAGCATGGCTTTAGTTCTTAGAAGTTTTAGATGAAATCCAGGGTGACCAATTGGGATGAAGTGGTTGTGAATCATTTATTTTTAAAGCACCGCATTTGGGAACGGAAATGAACTTTGCTCACTTCCGTTGTATTTTCCTGTGTAAAATGTTCTATTTTAGATACAGCATATCTGGCTTTCTGTGATGTAATACAGATTGCAACTAATGAACATTCAGCTAAGTGGCCAAACTGGAGTCACAATAGTTACTCTTTTCCCTGAAGCGCTGAGTGATGGTTCTTGTCATCCATTACTGTATCTGTAAGTACTCAGCAGCTTAAAAATACACAGAGTTCCCAGAAGCTGGTGCTTATTAAATTATTGTGTATTCCAGAAGACTTAAAGTTTATACCTGATAGAAAGTATGCAAGAACTATTTTCCAAGGCTTTTAAATCTAACTGCAGAGCACTTGAAGACTCTTCCTAAAGCAGAAATGCCCTATAAATTTGGGGGTGAAGAAGATTGGGAAGGAAGATGCATAAAGGCAAATTGTCAAACTCCGTTGTGGTTCTGAAGAGCTACAGGTTCTCCCTGATAGTATAAACAACAAATGTGCTGCAGGTCTTGCTCCAAAAGATCTCGGTCCTTGTGCTTGTGTTACTTCTCTAATAACTAGAATTGATTTTTAGACTCTGTGCTAGAGATGCTTACTTTTTTAAGTATTGAGATTGGAAAAAAGATAATAAAAGGAATGGTCTGCAGGCTGTCATGTTTGGCTGTTAAAAATGGTATATTGTGCTTTTTCTATAAAGTACTGCTTTTGAAGCAGAGGAAAAAATGGAAGTAAGATCGATGGTTAATAAATACATGTATGAGTGGAACTTAAGTGAGAGTTTTGGCTGTCAAACTCTTAACACAGCAGAGGCAGTTTTGAGATAAGCAGACACAGTCCAAACTCCATTCTACACTCCACTGAAGTCTGAGGTTATGTGAAGTTCAAGTGAGGGCACAGCCTAAATTTGTGTCACTTGCAACACAGTATTTGAAAACTTTGGAAACACATCTAATTTTTTTCCTCAATTCTTGTAGCATTTTCCTTCACTGTTACAATTGCCAAGCTAAGTAAAAATAATTAAAATAAGGAGTCTGACTATCTGAATTCATAACATATTTGATGTTCTATACTCTGATCAGAACTGATACTGCAGTGGGGTTTTACTGCAAGCATAAGCAGTACAGAACAAAATGCTTGAACATCAAGATAATGTTCTGTTAATACCATATCACCCTGGCAAGGGAAGCATTTATTTTAAGGCTAAAGAAAACCTGCACTGGAAGCTGTGCTGCACTCCCAGGATTCTTACTGTGTATTCTTGTGTTAGCCAAATGCAGCCTAACTGGAAACAGGACTACGGCTTTGATAGGAAGATGGCATTATTCTCTACCTGATCTGGCAAAAGTTGAAGCTTAACTTAGCTGTTTGTTCTTTCTGCTGTTAAGTAATTCTGTAGGCTGATCACAAGAGTTTTCAGTCTTGAAGAGAGTGATATAGATCAATTGATTAAAAGCTGAAGCTGGGCAAATTCAGATTGGAAACAAATTCAGACTTACAGGCAGGGTACCTGTCCATTGGCACATCTCAGTGTTCTGGTGCCCTCTTCAGAAAGAATGTCACAAGTATATTGACACAGAATGAGGAGAACTAGGAATAATTCAAATCTTGTGTATTGTTTAATACAGTATATCAATTTTTCTTCAATATAACCCACAGTTCCAACCTTAAAAATGTTTTGATCCCAGAAAGCTAAGCTTTTTCTGTCTTTATTTTTGCTTGAATTGATAAGAATGCAATATGTCTTAAGTATTTTGAAATCTCTCTAACAGTTCTTGGGTTAGGATAATCACACTTACATGCTGCACAGTCAGCTCTGTGGATATTTTCTCTCTGGCCAGAAAGCAGAACAGCCTGTGATTGAGAAAGCTGCTTCATGAATGTTGTTTAATCAGGAGCGTGCATCATAAACACAAAGAATCAATACATTCAGATGTATTGTTCTGTCACTTTGGCAGTAAAAGCAATGCTGTTTTACTAGTAAGGTAAAAACCGAATGGACCAGTGCTATTTGATTCTTTTGTTGGAAAATAAATCCATCTTACTGGTTTGGAGTGTAAACTCAGACTTAAAATATTTTGTAGTCTCCTAATTTTGACAATTTGGTGCTCTTGGCCTTGTATAAAGCAGAGATGGACTCAGTCTTCCTGTTTTGTAAAGCTTCTAATTTTTGGTAGCACTTCATTATACTCTCTTCAGGAAGTGTTAAATACTTATAACCTGTTACTGTGGAAAAAAAATTAGGTTTCTGATATTCTGAGGAAACCAATGCACTAAGAAGACTGGACTGTATCCCTGCCAAGGGGGAAGAGGAGCTAAGCTGAGCTTGTGTTAAGGAAGCTTAATATAAAAACTAGTTGTGCTGCAACAGCTGTACTTCCAAATGCACCTGCAGAGAAAGGACTGCTTCTAAGTTTTAACTCTTTCTGTCCCCCACCAGAAACAATACTCAGTAGTTCTTGATGGAAGGATGTAGCATCCTGTATGTATTATTTTAAGCTTAGTCATGTCAGTACTGAAACCTTAAGGTGATACCCACACTCCATGTAGGAAGTTTCAGTTGCCTCAGTTTAGACTCACACAATGGTGTGTCCTCTAATTTAGAGGAAAAGAAACTTATTTTTGTGCAAGAGAAGGGACTTTGAAATAACTGACTCTGTAAGAGGCTAAAGATCTCATTAGGAAAAGTGGTTTAAAGAACTGTGATTATAATAGGTAATGTTGAAATCATTAAAGAAAATATTTGCTAATGCTTTATGGCAAAAGAATTGATACTTAATCCTCTTCCTTTTTGATGGTAAAACCCCATGCACAGTATATTTTGATTCTGATGGTTTAATAGCAGTGTAGCAGGTTATATCTGCTGAATTTGATAGTATTTCTAACCTGGCCTGATGAAATTAGAACATGCTAATAAAGCAGGAGGAAGACCATACTGTATTAAAAATAAAAATACATGGAAGGTGTCAATAATGAATCTTAAATGCTTAAGACCCTTAAAAAGGGGGTAAATGACACAATTGTAACTTTGTTACAATTGGGGCTGGTTGGGAGAGGTTTTCACTCACTTCCAGGCACTGTTTGTGTTCCTGAACTGTTTTGCCATGTGTTGAAATACAGTATCTCAGTTCTTCAGAACTTGCCTAAAAAGAAGTTAAAAAGTTGGACAACGGTGACAGAATAATTTAGAGCTGTATTGATAATCTTTATTGCAAGAGTCAAGTTCCAACCTTAGCTTGCTGATAGCAAATATAGGTCAAAACTGGCTTTGGTTAATGATAAACATAAATTAGAAAGTGTTAGGTGCATGTTGTACGTGAGCAACTGTTTTGATTTCTGCAGGAAAAATTACTTTGATTTACTGTGATCACTTAAATGGGATCTTGCAAACAGATCATCTTTACTAAAGATGAATTGTTCTTGTAACACACAAAAGGAAAGCAAAACTTTCCACTTTTTATAGCGTACCTGTCTGTAAACCTCTTCTTAGCAAGTTTTCAGTTGTGGGAGGGAACAGAGGCAATTAAGAGCTGATAGCAATGTTCAAAGTACACATTTCAAGTAGTAGTTTTAAGGACTCCTGTATATCATAGTGGCTTTTGGGGGTAAAGCTGATATTCTGAAGTGAAATGTTCAGTATTATTGTTACCTTGGAAACTGGTAAAGTAAAAGGACTATCAGTTCATTATTAAAATTCTGAAATTTTAGTGTTTCGTGCATGAAGAAAGGATTCTATGAATAAAGCTGTAATGATTTGAACCAAACCCAGCTCTTCTTCCAAGCAGCAGTCAGTTTTATAGTTAAAGGGCTGTTTTAGTCAGTACTTAAGTATTTAGCTAAACTATGCTTTAAGAATGTGCATCTGGACAGATTTGAAAACAGCTTACTTGATGTCTTCAGAGCTGTTGTAACAATCAAATGACTACTTCGGATTAAAATCTTGAGTTAAAATAATGGAGAAAAACACTTTGGCAACCAATTTGTTATTTTAGCTGTAGAACTGTGGGATTATATCCATTTAGACTGTAAGCAGCTGTCTACTGGACAACACAAATACATGTTCACCTTCTAATTTCTTGTCATCTTTCAAGCCTTGGGTAGTACTTCTGCTGGTTCTGTGGACTGAAATGCAACTGAATTAAAAAAGCTCCCCAGAAACCCTCAATTTCTTTCCTGTGTTAAAGTATATGGAAAAAAGCCACCTACTTGCAGATGAGATCTGTACTTAAAATTTCCTGTGAGTTCCTATGTATCGTAGGATGATTCCCTATCTATTCAGTTTGTTATGCTCATGAAAGCATATTCAAGACTATCAGTGACTTAGTTTTATAGCTGTTATTTTGCAAAGAGCTGCTTAAAATAGTTCTGTAACTGACCCTGCTGCACAGCTTTCCTGCCTATTGGAAATGCCTTGAATATTTTACTACAGCCTTCTCAGAGATGGTGAGTGAATAATGTTTCTTATCTTGTTGAGATAATCTTAGAAAGTTGCAGCATCATAGTAAGTTTACCACTTCAGTTCTGATGGTTCAGGCAGTTGATAATGATAGTTGTTTTCATGGAAACACAGATACTCAAATATCAATAGTCTAGAGCAGGGCTTTCTCCTAGTACTTGAGATCCTGTGAATATTATGCTTGAGTTTGAACAACTTAAAACTGTTCAGAATTAGGTTGGAGAATTAGTTGTAAACTTTGCTGTATGTTCTGTCCAGTTACTTGAGTGTAGTAAGATGATTTTTTAAATAGCTTCTTTTTTATGTTACAGAGCAATTGAGTCCTTTAAGTGTTGTCAAACGTGGTGGTGGATTTTAAGTTGGCTGAAGTTTTTCAGCTGCTTTAAGTACTTTGAAAATGTTTATGCAGATTGACAGGTGTGATACCACGTTGCACTGAGGCATTAGCCTGTTGTTCAACAATATCTGAAAAGCAGCTGCCACTATATGTCTGCATATAACCTTCCCCACGACATCAGGAGAGGATATTGAATAGTTTGGCCATTTTTGGCCTAGGTCGCCACTTGTCTGAGGCTATTTTCTCTTGCTGCTCAAGGGCATTGTGGTTTAAATTAGTTTTCACATTCTATAATGATACAAAAAGGGAATTTGTGGCTGCTTATTGGATCCCTTCATATACTTGTGCTTACAAACCCACGCTTGTCTAAGTCTACAATCAAAACTACACAATCTTCTGCTGATTTTAATGGTTGTGGTTTCTTCTACCTTAAAAGTCAAGTTTACTTATTGTTCCAGGTAGCACTTCATTCTCCTCTTCAGCATTCTGTTCCTTAGTTTTCCTGTGTGAGTGGCTGTGTGTTCTGAGGCTGTAACACCCGCCGCAGAGGTTTTCACAGTGTTATTTGTTCCTGTGCATTATTGCTGTTAGTTGCATAAGCAGTTCCTGCAGGAATTGCAGCTTGGTTTAATTTTACTGCAGGGACACAAGAGTCCATCTACTGAGAAGATCAGCTCTGCAGCTATTAGTCTTCTTTTGTTTCTTTGCATTATTCTGTAATAAAAATGAAGCTGACAGTTGAACGCTCGCAGCATCAAACATTAGGAAGGTTTGATTATATGCGTTAATTGGCGATACTGACGTGCAGAGCGTAGAACCTCCTCCATGAGTCAGATACGTGACTTTAGCAAGTTAATTTGCATGCAGCCATTTATTTGCAGTAGTCACAAAATGGTGAAGCTTTAGCTCTTTTGGAAAAACTAGGAAAAGTCAGATAAGAAAAAGTAGGAAGGTGGAAGAATTAATGATGGAGATGCTGGAGCTCCAGTAGTCTCGCTCTGACAACTGGCTTCGTTACTCTCTGCTACCTTCAGGAGTGTGCTGTTAACTTGCATTGTTTGCTGCCTTAGTGTGCAAGCAGAAGATTTTTGGGTTGTTTGGTTTGTTTTTTTCCTCCAGAGTTGTCCTCTGCAGGGTAGAAATATATATGGCAAACATAGCATAGAGTTCTGTGAAAATGTTAACTGGGATCTGGATTGTGGTATGTTGAATAGAGCAGCCTTACTGAAAAATAAGGCTAGGGTAAGATTGAAATTAACTTCCAGCTCTGGAACATCTGGCAGTATTCAAAGTATAACATTAAAAGAGCAGATCAGCAGAAGCATGTTATTCTCACAGTTGGTGCCAAAGAAAAGGAAAATACAACTCCTTTTACTCTCTAAATAAGTAAATGTGGATAATGCTGATAGTTGTGAGAGCAGAAGAGAAAACAACCAGAAGACTTTTCAGGACAGTTGTTCTGAAAAGGAAACTTGATTCACCTTAGCTAGGGGTTTTGGTTGTTTATAAATCTGTATTCTGAAATGGATATCTTTCTCTTGAGAATGTTTTCCCTTTGCTGTCAAGTGGTCGTCATGTGATTAGAAAAACAATCCAGTGATTTACAACTTCTTTCTCTGAGGTCAGGTAGGGGTAGAGATCTTGAAGTATATTGGATACTGAGAAAACTGGAGTATTACAAACCACAAAAGCAGTTATAAGCTGTTAGTAATCTTAGTAGTCTGAACAGTTACTGGAAAATTGTTTTCCTGGATGATGGAGGTAATAATATGCTTGGTTAGAAATCTCTGAAATAACAACATTCTAATTTTCTCTTCTTCATTTCTTTGTAGTTGGAGACAAGGTTCCTGCTGATATAAGAATTACTTCTATCAAGTCTACAACTCTAAGGGTAGACCAGTCAATTCTCACAGGTATAACTTCTGTGAATTTTGGATAATTATGTGCATAATCAAAAGTAGCTTGCCACTATTTGTTTAGAGTAATCCCTTAGAAACAAGCCTGTAGCTATTCCAGTACTATGCTTCATTTTAAGTATAGGAAACTTCTGATCCAGTAACAACTTTCAGAGTGGCTGAATGCATTGCTTCATCACTGGCTTTACATGTTCACTGTAGAGGGATGAACATTCTCGCTGAGACTTGTAATGCTTTTTTGGTCTGTCTTCTCCCCACTAGTCACTTGTGGGAAAGTAAAGTAAAAATTAAAGAATTTCTGTTCTAGTTGATGGAGCTTTCTAGGTTTGAACATGTGGTCACTGCTCAAATATGAAAGTAAAGAAATCTTACTGAATGCCTTCTATAACAGTCATCCATTTTCTCTCACAAGAGAGAATAACTTCTGAAATACAGGCAGCTTTTGAACTGCTGTTACTGAAGACTCAGTACACTAAAGCCTTATTTGCTGAAATTCTGTGCATGCACACTCATGTGTTTTCTGGTACCAGCTCTCCAGTGCAGGAGCTATATTTAGAGCACTCTCCAGATTTGTTGAAAACAAAACAAAAGTAGCAGTACTTCTGACTATAGGAAAGAAGCTAGGAATCAGCCAAGCATGCTGTAACAGTTTTCTCTCAGCTGGAACATGAAGATCTATCTACCTGTTTTGGTAGCATGAATTTATGTTAACTAGCCCTGAAGTATTCCTAAGAAACCTATTTTTGATGCTTGAAACAGACCTCAGAGTTTTTCATTACAGATCCTGAATAGCACAGAAGTCATCAAGCTTATTTATGTTTAGCATGAGAAAATGTAGGCACTCAGTGTTTATCAAGCTATCAGAACTGAAATAAGTAGAAGAAAGAATCCACCGGAAGCCTATATAAAGGGCTTTGTTTAAATAACAGAATTAACCACTTTTCAGACATGCTGTAAACCTCATTAATTCTAACTATATAAAATGTTTACTTAAATCCTTTCCTATTAAAAGCCAACTGTTAATTTGTATTATTTTTTTGGCCAGCTGAAATATTTCCTCTTTCACTTAAGCAATTAAATAGTCATTTGAGGAAAGAAGTTTGACAATTAAAATCTAGGACTGAGGATTGTAACTTTTTGATTCCCTATCGGACTCAAGGTAACTGTGTAATCTGGTTTTAAGACTCTTATCTTTATTTTAGGTGAGTCTGTGTCTGTTATTAAACACACTGACCCTGTGCCTGATCCTCGTGCTGTAAACCAAGACAAGAAGAACATGCTTTTTTCTGTAAGTTACTCGTTCTGAAATTTTCACAACTTTTTATCAGCTTCAGTAGTATTTTATAAAATGCACAGAACCTCAGGTCTTCCAACTAAAATCTGTATGACTTCTTTGCTGTATTCTCTATAGGCATCTTTATGCCTGCTTCCATCTACATCAAATGAAGTGATTTAAAAATTAGAAGAAATTTTTAGTAAAAGCTGTCCTTGGGGAAGGTATTTTTCAAAACCAGTTTACGTGAGGAAACTGATTTTTATTTTTTATCCTTCACAAGAAAGTCTGGAGCACAAGAAAGGCTGGAGCACGTGCCCTTTTCAAGTGCTTCTAAACTGCTTTTCTAAAGTTACTTGTTTTGAGCCCATTCTGTAAGTAGAAATTCTACACTGGTGTGTTCTCTTACAGATACTGGGGAAGGTCATTCTCTTCCTCTTCACCTTTTTCCATATCCTAGCTGAAACAGAGTCTGGACTTGTATAAGGTGGTGTTTTATTTTTAATTTAAAAAAAAAAAAAAATTTAAAAACACACACACACAAAAAAAACCCAAACAAACCCACTGCCAAACAATCCCACTGCCAAAACCCATTTATAGGTTGGCTACAAGTTTTCTCTTCCCTTTTCTTTATTTACATTAGGGTACTAATATTGCTGCTGGTAAAGCCATGGGAGTGGTTATTGCAACAGGAGTAAACACCGAAATTGGCAAGATTCGTGATGAGATGGTGGCTACTGAGCAAGAGAGAACCCCACTCCAGCAGAAACTGGATGAGTTTGGAGAGCAACTGTCTAAAGTCATCTCGCTCATCTGCATCGCGGTTTGGATCATAAACATTGGTCACTTCAACGACCCGGTTCACGGAGGCTCCTGGATCCGAGGTGCTATCTATTACTTTAAAATCGCTGTTGCTCTTGCTGTTGCTGCTATTCCTGAGGGTCTACCTGCTGTCATTACCACCTGCTTGGCTCTTGGAACCCGGAGAATGGCCAAGAAGAACGCTATTGTTAGAAGTCTTCCCTCTGTGGAAACCTTGGGTTGCACCTCAGTTATTTGTTCTGACAAGACCGGTACTCTGACCACAAATCAGATGTCAGTCTGCAGGGTATGTTGAACTAGCTGCTTCTATTTTGGTTTTTCTCTTCAACTGCTCTGTTTGAATAGTCAACATTGCCTGAATTCTTTTGATTGTGAGTCTTTTGGTTCTCATATCATCAAAATCTTGCTTTATTTTCCTAAGATAAGCTTCCACTTTTAATTCGGTTTTCCACTGGGTAGCCTTTAAGGCTTTAATCTCTTCCCTTATTTAGTCATAGCCACAAATAGCTGTGCCTGCACTTGATGGCAGAGAAAGTTGTTTGCAAGCAGCTTTCCATTGACTTGTCTGTAAACCATTCAGTCTACTCGTAATCTAGGATGATTTATCCCCAGTTTCAGAAAGGTAGGATGCATGTAAAACACCTACCTCTTTAGTTTAGCAAGGTGACAATGGTGGAGAAATCTAGCAATGAGAAAAAGGTAGGAGGTTTACTACAGTAATTTGGGTAGTCCAAGGTATTTTCACTTTGGAGTGATTCTGCCTTTATTTGGTTATTTTGGTAGTTCTTTATGGTCTGATGTAGATCGCTGTACTGTTTCCAACGTGCAATATTATGACAAATCTGGCAACGTGGAGGTGCAGTTGACCCTGTCACCAGCATTCCCAGGGTCATCTTCAAAAATGTATGGCATATTTTTAGATAAGCATTAGTTCTGTGCCTCCTGCTCCATTGCCCCCACCATTCTTTCTAGTGTTGATAAATTTGCTGGGGTTTTTTATAGCTAGTCACTTTAACATGATGCATGTTCAGTTACCAGTTCTGTGCTTCCCATATACTTGATACTCCAGGTAGGAATTTCATGGAAAGAACGTGAAGTTCTTCTGTTTCACCATTGTCAATGTTCAGTGGTGTAGCAGCTCTTAAGACATCAAATGTTCAGAGTCATTACATTGGCTTAGAATTCCACATGTGTAAATGTTGAGCCCTGCACACCAGTGGCAAAAGTTTTAAGCCTTAAGTGCTTTGTTCTCATGTGATTGATGGCTCTTCCTAACTGGTGGTTGACTTGTTCTACTTCCTTGAGTATTGTAGTATTTATACCTAGGAGACATAAAGCAGCTGCTCATCAGTATTCCAGAGGAGGTTACTTGCAGTAGAGTTGCATAACTGCCCTAGCCTTTGCAGGGATTTTTTTCATCATGCAGATCCCAAAAGCAGAAGGCTTCCTGGTTAACTCATCATTAAAGTTGTGTGTATTTAAAAGCTCAAAATACTCCATATATTTTAGGAGGCTAAATGCTTTAGATCTTGTCCAGTACCACTTACTTGGTTCCTTGTTAACCTCTGACAGCTACAGAGTAACCTTAATTGCAAGATTTTGCAAAATGTAGCACAATCCTAATACCTGTAAACAATACTCTTATTCTTGGTTTCACTCTAAGTAGAGAGATTGCTTAGCTTTTTAAGACGACTGGTTTACAACAGTAATTCCCCTTGTAGTTTTAATTTTTGTGTTAAGTAGTAACTCCTGAGTGTCAAAATGGAACCCTGTGCTACAGTGTTTGTCAGAAATGATACTGCTTTAGGAAGAGACTTAAGGGGCTGTTTATTATCTTCCTGTGGTATATCTCTCTGAGAATGAACTTACTCTGTGGGCTTTTAATTTATCAGCTTGTCTACTTTTCTGATAATATTTTTTTTTTTAATGACTTTGAAGATCATAGGGTCTCCAGACATTGATGCAGATCAGTTGCAGAACACTTAATTATTAGGCTGTATTTTGTGAAGATGCTTGCCTAGAACATAAGGCAGCACAATGAGGGGAGAGTAAGACATTGCTAAACTGTGGCATGGCAAAAGGGCTTAGAATAACCAACTGGTAAGAAGTTCCATTAAGATACACTATCAATTAGTGAGAAATTATTTTCTTCTCTACTGTAACTCTCAAGTCACAATAAGAGTGTGACAGCTTCAGGCACTACGTTCTTTTATCTCTGCCTTCCCAGACATGGTTCTGCCTGTAGCTCTCCTAGAAATGAAACAGAAAGAAAGGAAAGATTGAGATGCACGTGTCTTATGGGGTACAACTGCATCCTTCCAGTTGGTGTCTTTGTTTGAAAGTAGCATTTTGGCTACTTGTGCTAGAAGGGCCCTTGAGCTGTCTGGATGTTTTTAAGCTACCAGTGTACTGAATGGTAAAATGACTTACAACTAGAAAACCAGGACAGGAAACTCTTTTAGTGGTTGGTATTAAGGGAAGCTGGTCATAGTCTAGCTCTGGCCTAAAACCTCACCTTTTAGATCTAGAAGCTTCTCCCATTTGTAAACGGTTTTATTTTTACTTTGGCAAGAATTGGCCATTTCCAGGCTGCCCTGTGTTGCTTTTGGTTGGAACTGCTGTTTCAAACACGCACACGAGAATTAATTTACAAGCCTGAAGCCTAAGAAAATCTTGGGTATAGTCAGGATTGTCAGATGGATGTGTGAGTAATCATCATAGCTGAAGTTTACATAGTTTATGTGGTTTTCAGCTCTGTACTTGTGCCATAACTCATTTTTCAAGTGACATCTGCTAAGCAGAAGTGCTGTTTTCTGTACTTGGTGCTTTAGTGTAAGGGGCTGTTCGAACACGTATGGGATCGAAGTGCAGAAAGTCATACCTGCTTTTGTCTAGTTTATTCAACCTGAACTTGCCCCCCTCTCTCACCTGCTTGCTTAAGGCCTGTTTAAATCTCTTGCATTAATTATTGTTCAAAGGTAGTAACACTTGTAACTCTAATTTCAGATGTTTATCCTGGACAGAGTGGAAGGAGACAGCTGTTCTCTGAATGAATTTACTGTAACTGGTTCAACATATGCTCCCATGGGAGAAGTGTAAGTGTTCTGGAGAAGTTAAATATGTATCTGTTTATACATTGCCTGTTACTTTAGGCTTGAAAAGTGATGAGTGTAATATTCAATAATGATTGCTAATAAATGAAAGCTCAGCCAGTGAGAATGCACACTGAAGGGCTGGGGGTGAGTACTTAACAGTAAAAGGAAGTGACATTCTAGAGAAGTAAACCTGCATGAAATTTACTTCATATGGTCTCCATTATTACAGAAAAGGACCCCCTAGATCACCCGAGTCTAGCCATACCCATAACAAAAAATTGCAACATTAATTTGATAATCTAAAAAAGAAACTAGGAATGGTTTGAGAGGATTTCTTCTACTGAAATCTTAATTGGCTGAGATTAACTATGCCAGTGTTTCAAAATGAGGTTTACTTTATTTCAAAATAAAGCAGCATAAATCTAAACAGATGAGCCTCTGCTAATCTGTAAACTCAGTGTCTACAATTCCCCTGCCTCAGAGAAGGTAGGAGATTTTTTTTTTTTTTTTTTCCTCATGAATGTGTTGGAATTAATTCTTACATTTACTGTAAATTCCTGTCCCCAACCCTCAGTACTTCACTGGACTCAGTGGGTGCATCTGTGCTTGAATAGATGTGTGTGTTTGTCTCAGCCTTTGGTATTTGAGCTGGTGTTAAACCCACTGCCTTAGGAAAGGGACGATATGTTTGGTTTACTTCATCAGCTACAAGTCTCTTCTAGGGGGATAAAGTGCTTCATCCCAGCAACTTCAGGAGTTTTTAGTGTTCTGATTCTAGGAGAGCCTCCTCTTGCTGGATTGTTAGGGTGCCTTTTTCTTGGCTGGTCTTTCATGTATTTTTAATTCTACCACTTCAGTTTTACTTGCAGAGTAGAATTCTACCATGTCTGAAGTAGAATTAAGATTTAATTATGGTGAACATCTCAGCCTTGTGGAGTTTTCACACGCACGCTTCTGACTCTGTGCAATCTTCACCAGTCTCAATACTGCTTATCTCTGTTTAATTTTCATAGCAGTTAAGACCATGGCTTTCTCAACAGTGGGAAATCTTAATTCCACAATTCTCTTTTGTTTCAAAGCTAATTGCTGTCAAAAGCTTACGCTTTCATTTCAGGCAAGGCATCTACTTTAGGCAAGGTGACATTCAAGACCTTGTAAAGCATCCGGCTATTACGCTTTAGCTGGTCTCACAAGAGCTCTAGATAAACAAAATAATAAAAATATAGTGTGGTGGCAGATGTCGAGTATAATGAGACAGTCGTCAGTGTATGTTAATGTTCTATTTTGACTTGCTGAAATTGGAGAAATGAACAAGCACGTTAATGGGGCTGTGTTCACGTACGTAAAAAAACATGCTCTGAAAGGGAAATTGCCCCAGAAAGGCCCTTATTGGAGAATAAACAAAGAGCTAAATTCTCAAACCTTAGGGCTGATTAATTTCTGCGTTTATGGACAGCTTTTTAAAATCAGTGGCTCTGTAAGGATTTGAAGTAAGGTGAGTGACTTTACCCTGGATTGCAGACTGTCACAGAAAATAGAGTTTGGGGACTTCAGGAGTTGGTCTGATCCTTGCACTGCCCCAAAGCAGGACCTGTTCTAGCTAGAAACCATCCCTGGCAGATGTTGCTTTGTACTTCACTTCAGATACTGTTGTATTCCACAACTGTACAGGCAGCCTCCTCATAACCATTGAGTGGTTTTGCAATAAATCAGTTATTTTTTCCACTTACTCTTAAAGTATTTGATACATATTTTTCCCTGAACATGCATTCACAACTCAAAATTAAAAATTTCTTGCTGAAGAATTAAAATTTCATACTGACTGAATTCTCAGGGGTGTTACAAGGAGATCATCAGACAGTTTGGAGCTGTTTTGTTGGGTCTCAGCACATGCAGTGCACGTGCTTACTTGCAAACTGAGAGCCTAAAACTAACGGTAATTAAGAACTGCAGCAAAAGCTGGAAAATTGCATTTGACCTTCAAATGAGTTCATCTTTGGCTAATCCAAGCCTGAAGTTTTAAAGAGAAAGAAATCTTTATCCAGAAACTGACCCCAGCCATGTAGACTCCACGTGCACTTGCCATCCTTCAGAAATTAAGGAATGTGTAGGCAAGTTAGGGGGACGACGATGACAACAACAAATGAAGACTGCTTTAAAAAGTTAAGGATACTCAATTAGTAATTTTCTTCAAGTTCAGAACAGGTGAAAACAAGAAATATTTGCTGATAGGCAAGGTGACAAACTGAGAGCTCCTGAGAAGTTTAAAGAGTTGAGAGTTTAAAGCCTCTGTTTATGGCTGTGGAATTATTTGCAAACTGAAATATAAAAATACCCTTTTTAAGATGCATTTTGTTCCCATGCTGTGTTATACAACACTGAGATTTGTTTGCAGTACTCAAGAGCCTGAACAAAAGCTTACGTAATTGGACATGTCATAGTCTATGTTATGAATTCTTATGGAGTAGTGATCCATGTCTTCTACCACCAGACCTCTTTCCCCTTCCTAGAGGGGGTAAAATAGAAGACCGTTTTCTTTTCTAATGGAATTTGTGTTTTGAAATGACTTAGCTTTTCATTGGCTTAGGAGATACATGGTATATGTGTACAGATTAATGAATGTTGCAGATGTTGGCTAATGTTACAAATAAACTTTTAAGACATTCAAGAAGCCAAATCTGCTTTTATGTCTGCCCAGTAACTTAATCACGGCAGTAAATCGGCAGAATATGCGGTAAGGTTAAGGAAGTTAAACTCCAAAGGGATCCAACAGTATCCCTCTCCTGCTTGGAACTCCCTTCTGAGTCCTGTGCTTACTCTAGTGCTGCTTTTGTATATCTCTTCACTGAGCTCTTCTTTTCTACGTTGCCGTGTGACTGTCACTGGAGGAATTCAAGTTTTGTACTTCGGGTAGCGATGTCATTGATAATCGTGTCATTCTGTTCATGACTCTCTTTGTTCTAAACTTCAGAACTCACCTTTATCAAACCTGCTCTTCTCAACAATTTCTGGCTTTGTAGTTCCAAGTCCCTAACTAATAAGCATTGTACTAAATGGAAATACAGTAAAGGGATTAAAGAAAGGAAAAAGGTGAGATGCTAATTCTAAATGACTAACTTAAATCTCCCCCTTTTCTTCCTTTGGAAAGGCATAAAGATGACAAACTTATTAAATGTAGCCAGTATGATGGCCTTGTGGAACTGGCAACGATCTGTGCGCTCTGTAATGATTCCTCTTTGGATTACAATGAAGTAAGTACACACCCTAGAACAGCAGAGAGCGTGACGTTGAGGCTAAATGTTTGTTCACGTCTGTCTAGGTGATACCTTTTGGTGGTAAATCCCCTTGCAGTCAAGAGAGGAGAGTATTTAGGTGGTCTTAAGTATTAATTCTGGGAATGACTTGTTTGTGAAACACTGAGAAAATTAAAGCCAGGCAGCAAGTGTAATCTGGAACTTGACGATCTCCTGGTGCATAGAATGCTTTGCCTTGCCTCCTTAAGGTTGCTACCTCTCATAATGACTTAAAAGCTTGATGATAAAGTACTGACATCCTTCTCTGCTGGCCTCGAGAGGAAAGGTCTCAAACTTCCTACAAATCATACTCTTCAAAGCTGTTTTAAAAACAGCTTTGCTTGTTTCATAAGCCATAGTAAATTTTGTTAAGCTTTTTGTCCCACTGTGAAACTTGGAACCCACCAGAGACAAAAGTTCACGTGAGGTTTAAAGTAAACCCCTGTGTTTCTGTTTGCTTTATGTTAACTAAAGGCCAAGGGAGTATATGAAAAAGTTGGTGAAGCTACAGAAACGGCGCTTACCTGTCTGGTGGAAAAGATGAATGTTTTTGACACAGATTTGAAAGGACTTTCTAGAATTGAACGTGCAAATGCCTGCAACTCGGTCAGTACTCTTTTGATCTAGAATTCATTGGGGAGTGAGTTTCCTTAGTATGTATTATCTAAATGTGGGTTTATGCCTTTTTTTTTTTTTTTTTTTTATAAGGTGATAAAACAACTCATGAAGAAAGAATTCACTCTGGAATTCTCAAGAGACAGAAAGTCTATGTCTGTCTATTGTACACCAAACAAACCGAGCCGCACATCCATGAGCAAGATGTTTGTTAAGGTCAGTTCCTTACTTGAGAAGGGTAGTCGTGGAACAGCTGCAAAAGCAGCACAATACTAAAAGTTATGGCACAATGAGCCGCTGCTTGAAGATGACAGAAGGACTTTAATTTGAGCAAATGTTGTAATAGAAAGGGATATATTAATCTTTTTTTTTTCTTCTTCTTTGCAGGGTGCTCCTGAAGGTGTAATTGATAGATGTACGCATGTCCGTGTTGGAAGTGCTAAAATACCATTAACATCAGGAATTAAGCAGAAAATAATGTCTGTCATTAGAGAATGGGGAACTGGTAGAGACACGTTGCGTTGCTTGGCTCTGGCCACCCATGACAATCCACCCAGAAAAGAGGAAATGAATCTTGAGGACTCCTCAAATTTCATTAACTATGAGGTAAGCTTGGTAAAACATCCTTTCAATTCTTCTTCCTCTCCCAAACTGGAGAATGGTGACTCCTTACATTTTATTATTTGTTGAGGAAGTTGCATCTGAGAATTTTCTCTTTCTGGGTGTTTTTCACATCAGACACAATAGTTAGGCCATGTGCATGGAGGGAATAGTAGTTTAGGAAGAGATACCATGTGTCTGAAGAAACCCTGCTCTTGATGGCTGGTCTATGTGCTGCTGCTTGGCTAAAAATATATCATGAAATCAGTTAAACAGCTAGCTGCAAATTGTGTTCTTTTACATATATACATAAGGTTCTGAGGATCATAACACCTTAAACTGTTCTCGGAGACCGACTCTAAAAAATACTCCCAAAAAAATTGCATTGTGGTTTCAGCTGTCAATGGTTTTCAGTTTGACATTGCTCAATTACAAGACTTCTTTGGGGATTTTGTGATGAAACATACCAGCCATTTTCTGCTGGAAGGGTCAAGTTCCCTTCCCTGCCTCCATGCTGTCAGCTGTTAAAGCTCTGTCCCTGATTATCATCTTAGCTACTCTGTAATTTTCCAGTGAAATCTGTATCTGGGATTTGGGGGGGGAAGCAACAACAGTTGTATGAGAGTTCTTGGCTTGTGCTCAGTGCTTCTGGCACTGACGACCAGAAAGAAAGGCTTGACTGCTTGCAGGTTGGGTTTTCAAGGCTGACAACTGGAGCACATCTTAACTAATAAAATGAGTACATTTGAAGCAAAATAGATATTTGGAAAGTTAGAATCCCATTACAGAGTGTGGTCATGCTCTGGGAATTAACTGAGCTCCATAGGCTCATTGTGTAACTGGTACCATGTAGCACTGTGATTCTAAAACCACATTAAAAACTTATTAAAACTTATTATTTATCTCCTCTTACCAATGTGTGTATAGATTGGTGACCTTTCAGTTCTTCTCCAGCTGTCTGAATTTGGTGTCAGAGCTGAAGTGCTGTGAAGACTTAGTGTGGTGAAACAGTAACCCTTTCAGGATGAAAAAAAAAAAACTATGTAAGAGCAAGTGCAGCATTCATAGTAGGCTGGTTTTGACCAAATGGCAGGATGACACAGACCTCAGCTTCTTAATTGTTGAATGTAGAACCACAGAATCTTGTGGACAGGAGCAAAAACAAATGCCACTGTGCTGAGATACATTTAGCATGCAAGCAAAATTATTGGTTTTGTTCATGTCAGGATGAGAAATCTGCAAGATCTTGCACTGAAACTTGGTGTGCTGTCTTGTTTCAGACCAACTTGACCTTTGTTGGCTGTGTGGGTATGTTGGATCCCCCGAGAATTGAAGTGGCTTCATCTATAAAGCTGTGCAGACAAGCTGGTATCAGAGTTATTATGATTACTGGTGATAATAAAGGCACAGCAGTAGCTATTTGCCGTCGCATCGGTATCTTTGTGGAAGATGAAGATGTTTCTACAAAGGCCTTTACTGGTCGTGAATTTGACGAGCTGTCCCTTGCTGCCCAGAGAGATGCTTGTCACCATGCCCGCTGCTTCGCTCGCGTGGAGCCTTCCCACAAGTCTAAAATTGTTGAGTTTCTTCAGTCTTTTGATGAGATTACAGCTATGGTAAGTAATTGAACTTGGCTTGAAAGGTGCATGATGTGTTTAAACCCAAATTTATGCCTTTTCAGACTAATGCCTTATTCTGGAAAACAGTCGCTTCTACGTTGCCCTGAACCTAAAACCTCAGAATAGCTCTGTGCTTAAGTGGTTTTTAGAGATCTAGATCCAGCCCCAGTGCAGAATTCCTCTCTGGTCCTATATCTAAGTGCCCACCTTCTTTAATTTATTTTTTTCCCCCCAACTTTAAACTCTCATTTTAGACTGGTGATGGTGTCAACGATGCCCCTGCATTGAAAAAAGCGGAAATTGGAATCGCTATGGGTTCTGGTACTGCAGTAGCTAAAACTGCTTCTGAAATGGTTTTAGCAGATGACAATTTCTCAACTATTGTAGCTGCTGTGGAAGAAGGACGTGCAATTTATAACAACATGAAACAGTTCATCCGCTACTTGATCTCCTCCAATGTTGGAGAAGTTGTTTGGTAAGTTTAAGGTGTTGGGGTTTTTTTTTAATTCGAACTAGAGTAGTGATGATGGAGTCTTTTGAAGTTATTTCTTTACTTCCACTATTCCTCACTAAAACCAGAGAAACAGGTTCTCCAGGCAGTTGATCATTGTGATTGTGCCAAGTCTGCTTACTTCTAGCCCAGTCTTGACTGGAGAATTTCAGCATACCCCAAAAGATTCACGTTGCATTGCGTATAACAGTCTGTCTCAGGAGGTGGTTAAATGCTTTATAACTACTTCTGTGATTGGAATAATTCTCTAGAATAGGAAAATAAAACCTTAATCAAATACTGCAAGAGCTGGCATTTTAAATATCCAAGTTGTATCTGTGATTAAGCTTTTTGTTTAACCTCAAAACCTCAAGTTACAGAAGAAAGTGTCTTCTGTGTCTTTGGAAAGAGTTGTGACCCAGTGCCACAGAATACATTTCTGGTATCAGGATGAAAATATTGATCTCATAACAGTTGCTTATACCCAAACATCCTTTCTGCCAGAGTGGAATATAACACAGCAATTGTCTTGCCTTGTTTCTTGCAAACTTTAAAACTTTTGTTCATATGGTTCTTGCTGCAGCCACTCTCTCTGTTCATTTTTTTCCCACAGGCTTGGAGCCATAAAAGTTACATGCTCATTAAATTTTTGTAGGGACTAGGAGTAATCTAGCTAAATGAAGCTTAATAATTTGTGCTAAAATGCTATTATGTCTGCAAACGTTTTAGCGTCTTAAAGTGGCTTGCAAACCTTTCTGTGTGATTCAATATATTTACCTATACACCCAGGATGGGTAAAAAGCCAAGGCTAAAGCAGGAACTCTTCAATTCCTGAAGTTGCCAGAACATAATGCTTCAAAACTTACATGCAGTGTTTGCTCTTGGATTATTTTAGTTACCTGAATATTCAGTTTGTGGTACTAAATGGATAGCTCTGTATGAGAACAGAAGTGATGCTGCAGGCTTAGGTTTGAGCGTTAAAAGGACTCATTTATATGCACAAGAATAAGCTTTTAATTGGTGGGGTTTTTTTATAGTATCTTCTTGACTGCTGCCTTGGGTTTTCCTGAAGCTCTCATTCCTGTCCAACTGTTATGGGTAAACCTTGTGACGGATGGTCTCCCTGCTACTGCTCTGGGCTTTAATCCTCCTGATCTTGATATCATGAATAAGCCACCACGCAACCCCAAAGAGCCGCTGATCAGCGGATGGCTCTTCTTCCGTTACCTAGCTATTGGATGTAAGTAGCAATAGCTCTTCTTATTTCTTCTGAGTAAGCTTAGGAAGGTGTGACAGTCCTCAAGAGAGAAGCCCTTCAGGAATAGGTGAACTTAGGGCCGAGACTCACCTCTGTCCTCAAGAAGCCACCTACTTGCCTTTTCCCATTTGACTCGCTCTAGGCTGAAATACTTTCAGCTCCAAGCACCGAGACATCAGATTTTTAGCTTGTCCATGTGATGTCAGCCATAGGAAGATGTGTGGTGTGGGATTGGGAGTGAAAAACCCCAGCCAGCGGTTAGTGAACGTGCACTTGAGTTAGCTGTTGAGGTCGCATGCAGACCTACTTCTAATTCTGAAAATGACTGCTGTCACCTATCTCAAAATTGAGTTGGTGACTCCAAATGAGACCCTTATTTGCCTTAAGTTCCAGCTGTCAGCTTCCTTAAGCAGATATTAGAACCTACCCACCAGCATTTAATGGTTACTTAAGTTACAGCTGATGAAACAGATTTCTTTCATAGGTGATAGATGAATTACAGTCTTTTGGTTGGGTTTTTTTTACAGTACCGGAGGTCTTGAGGTAGAAGTTGAAGAGTGGCAAATTGTATATATAGCTCACAATACTGAAAAAAGCACTTTCTTCTCTTTAAGGTTATGTTGGTGCTGCCACAGTGGGTGCTGCTGCTTGGTGGTTTATTGCTGCTGATGGTGGTCCAAGAGTTACCTTTTATCAGCTGGTATTTGCTCAGTTTAATGTCTTTTGGGAGGGAAAGAGGGGGAGGTACATGCTGCTTTCATATTGGTACTTGAAATGATTGTAGAAATATGGTGGTAGGTTACAAAAACTCAAATAATGACAATTTTTCAGGCTCGTTATTGTAAAAACTTGATCACAATTAGTCTTAGTACTAAAGCTCAAGATGGGATACCTGAGCTTCTAAACAATTGAAGGACTCATTCTTGTCATGCAAGTAAAAGAGTAACAGATTTTTTCGTAGAGCTGGCCAAAGTTTAAAACCAGTGCTTATAGAAGTCATATTAGAAGGTTTTGCTTTCATAATACTTGCTGCTTATTTCATAACTGCCTATTTTACACTTTAAAAGTTCCCAAGCTTGGAAGTGAGTTCACATTGTTCTGTTCTAGAGCCATTTTCTGCAGTGCAAAGAGGACAATCCAGACTTCTCTGGCATCGACTGCGTGGTTTTTGAGTCTCCATACCCAATGACAATGGCCCTTTCTGTACTTGTCACCATAGAGATGTGCAACGCTCTCAACAGGTTCGTACGTCCAGATAGGAGAGGGAAGCTTCCGCATCCCTTGGCCCAAATCCTGCTTTTTGTCTTAGTATAGGGACAGCTCAACTAATGAAGAATGAGTCGTATTTCCTTTCTGAATCCTGGTGGTGCAAACAAAATGACTCTCATGGATAACATTTGAGATCTCTTGTCCTAAGGTGTATTTTTAAGTCTGCCAGTTCACTCTGGTATTGTACGAAGCACAAGCAACTGAAATATTTTCCATTACTTCTAATCTAAACTTAATCAATCAAATTATCCCTCATATGTTGGTATAAAGTGATACCAAGGAGAACTAAAATAAGAATGCTGAAGATATGGAAAATAGTTTTTTGTGCCCTAAGGGAGCGTGGGTTTAGCCAATTAATATTAGCTTATAAATGGAAACCACTAAATAGCACAATGTCAAGGGTATTTTTCTTCAAATAGCTTAGAGGTCAGTTAATTTAAAAACAAATAAACTTTAAATATAAGTGTGTACTGAGGTAGCCCTACATAGTAAGGTGTTGCTCTACATCTGATGTTCTGGATCCTTGGGCTCTTCTAGCCTAAATGGAGATTGAGGAGTGGAATTAAATAACAGGAAGGTGCAAGTTCTTCCCTTTCTGTATATCCAGAACTTGAGAAGCAGGTGCACTCAGTACGTACCCAGGCGTACAGTAGACTGGGGAGGATTCTGTTGTGCTGCTTTTCTTCCCAGCTGGTTTTCTGATGTATGGGATTTCGTATTGCTGTCTGATGCACGCGTACGTACCGTGTTTCTGTTGCAGTCTATCAGAAAATCAGTCCCTGATGAGGATGCCCCCGTGGGAGAATATCTGGCTGGTGGGCGCGATTTGCTTGTCCATGTCACTCCACTTCCTTATCCTTTATGTGGAACCGCTGCCAGTAAGTGCACGTATTTTACACTCATCCCTCAACTCGGAGAGACAGAGAGCAAAAGCTTTTGTTTAGAGCTTATGGCGAGGGATGGAGGGAGAGAAGAGATGTAACACTTTGGTTTTTCTTTCAGATTATCTTCCAGATCACGCCTTTGAATGTGACGCAATGGCTGATGGTATTGAAAATCTCCCTACCTGTCATTCTGTTGGATGAAACACTTAAATACGTGGCCCGTAACTACCTGGAACCTGGTAAAGATAGTGTGCGGCCTGCCACCAAACCGTGTTCTTTGTCAGCATGCACCGAAGGAGTTTCCTGGCCGTTTGTGTTCATTACTATGCCCTTGGTTATCTGGCTTTACAGCACAGACACTAACTTTAGTGATATGTTCTGGTCTTGACTGACATGGTGACAAGTTTTACATTTAAAGTTTAACTTAATTTTTTTTTTATTGTTTAGAGCAACTGTCTATTTCTGCTGAATTTTCACATGAACATATTTGCCGGTGATGGAGGTTTCATAATCTAGATTATTTTTTTTGTTTGGTTTTTTGCTTTTTCTGACTTCAGTGGGGGCAATATATTCCTCTTTTATACACAGTTCAAGTGTCCATTGACATGTACAGAGAACTAACACTATTTTATGCAAATATTTTTTTGTAGATGAAAAAGCATGTACAGTGTTCTGTTCAATAGTCTATTCATCATGTAAAAAAAGTAAAATTTCTTTTTTTCTTTGAGCCAGCGGACACTATCAAACTAAATTGGCAGCAGATTTTAGGGAATGAATGTGTGTCGTCTAAAACTAAAAAAGCATGTAACTGTTTGTCTTCTGCATGATCATCCAAACTTAATTTGTCAAAGTCAGGTTTTATTCACAAGCAGAACTTTCTGCACTGGGTAGAGAGTACTGCTACCTCGGTCAGGATTTCTTCTCCTGTTTCCCTCTTCCTGATCCCTCACTCTTGGTCTTGACTGTCCTTGTTTACACCAGTTTCTGTATGAGGTATGCCTAATCTTGCTCGTGCAGAAAATACCATTCCAGGTGCAGCCTGCTGGGGTTCTTCCATACTCTTAACACACATAGGGTTGGTGGGAATTTTTTTTTAAGATTATTTATTTGTCTAATGTATTTTATTGTTAATGGACCTTATTTTGCCAGTGTTGCCCATTATGCAGGGATAGGGAGGGCTACTTCTGTCTACTTAAATCTAAAGCCTTTTTTAACAAACACGATCTGTTCTAATTCAAGAGAGAGTTTAAGTTGGGTTTTAATACCTTTATTTACATGTGTCAGATCCTTTCTTTTTATTTTTTTTTTTCCCCC
>JANHGN010021129.1:45444-64107 GCA_024605025.1 Megaceryle maxima
TTCCCCTTTAAGATCAAAACTTTGTAATGAGACCTGGAAAAATAACTTGCACTGCATAGCTAGAAAATTGGGTTTCCTACACTTAGGGCACTAATGATCAGTTGTATACATGGAGTTACTCTGCTGGCCTGTTGTTAGCCTGACTTGAAGTAACAAGCTCGTGTGTGTTTTTTGTAAAATCTGTAAATAGCACATGACCAAATTGAACATATTGTATAGAACTATTTTTATTTTAATGTGGCACTAACCACCTTCATTATTACGGTAAATGTTAAAGCATGTTTTCAAATTCAGTCCTGTATCAACAACGTGTAAGTCATTAACAGTCCTAACTGTGGTGTTTTTCTCCAATGCCTTCCAACTTTCATCGACTAAAGTGAGTATTTCTCTTCCATTTCACCATGCCAGTGGTGACTTGCTGTAAAATAGCATATGCTGTATACATGTTGAAGAATAAATAGTAATTTCCTTCATTCCCATGCTGTGTTTTGTCAAACTCTGCTGTGCTACATTATTATCACCACTTTAGACTCTCTGTTTTGTGGTCTGAAGCTCAAATGACTGATTCCAAAGGCAAAGCACTTGCCTTTGGTTTAGTGTATTTTAAGGTCTTGTTTTAGAGCATCCAGGAGCCTTAGTGCCCCGAGATCTTACAGCTTTTGGTCTTAAGTTTGAGATAAAATTGGACAAATCTGTAACTTAAGACAGTGACAGCTGTTCACATGAATGTTTAGTGTCCAAACCACTCTGGTACTTGTGGTCAGCTGCTGGTTTACTCCAAAGCATTTTCCTGCTCTGAAATAGGGGGTGTGTCCCCCCCCCAAGCTGAGCACCCTTCCCTGGTCTCTGGTATCTCCAAGTGCAGGTGCTCCTCTTTGCCAAAACAGCTTGTTGTTCGCAGTGAGCGGAAACACTTGGTACAGTGGTCCTGTGAAAAGGCAAAAGAACAGTCTCGGCTTCACAGGATAAGGACAGTCTTTGAAAATTGTCCTGAGGTTGCTATGTCTTTGTAGAGTAGCAGGTGCTGTGTTATCTTGTGCTGGCTCTGTCTGCTTTAACCAAATTCAAACAGCTTTCTGATTCCTCCTAGAGGAAAATGAGAGTTAAAAGCTATTTGCTGTTGGTGCCAGCTGGAATCCAGTGAGCAGAGATAATTCTCTAGGTTGCAAGCTTTCAAATATAGCTGCTAACTTCAAAATACACAGACCCTGTCTGCAATTCCCCTGCATTGTGAGTACTTGCTGTTTATATAGACTTGACTTGTTTAAATTGATGCTGAAGTGACTCGGGCAGGGGAGCTGGACCTGATGACGTAGTAGGTGTGGTGTTGAACTGTAAGCATTTAAATCCCATTTAGTGTGGAAGAACATGTCTTTGCCAGACTAAGGGGGTTTTTTCATGCCCCAAAACCAATGGCCAGTGTCAGCCTTTTGCTGTATCAATAATAAATGAGCAATAAGGAGACTTGTCCCTGCTTCTTGAAACAAAAAACTAATAGCTCATGTGATGTAGGATTCCTTGAGATAAAAATACAAGTATGGTATTTGGTGGAAACAAATAATTAGCAAGTTAGTTTTGTGTGCTCCCAACGTAATGGACAACCTTTTTCCAGGGCAGGAACACCACTGAATCTTTGAACACTGGTTCTGTGTGAACCCCCAAAGCACCATGTTGGTGGTATCTGTCCGTCACCGTGAATGATGACTCTGCTTCTTGTACAGTCCTCTTCCTGTCTATTATGCCAAATAATCCTGCTGTACAACCCCTTTTTTTCCCCTGTCTCTAAGAAGCTGAAGGGGAAAAGGACTGTTGATAAGTAGAATTCAGTCTTCAACAACTTCTTTGTTGGATCTCTGTCGGTGTTGAAGATGAATCTCTCTGCTTGTGTCATGGATTTCCATACTGACATCTGAGAGCTCATTCATATCTGATGTCTCTGGGCACTTGCTTTAGGGCCTTTGTGCTCCTTGGAGTTTGCGTTTGAAAGCTGGAGGACTGGTGGGTAGGTGGAGGTGGTGGGAACCTCAGTGGGTAGTAACACTCCGGGCTCCTGAGGTTACAGGATCAGACAGGTTTTGTAAGATGCTCCTAAAGAGTCCAAGCAATTCCAGCCACTCTGGTTATTCTTCTATTTCTCCCAATCTTGCTGTCTAAATTCTCCGTAGAAATGGTGCAACAGGATTTTCTAGGATCAGCGCTTCCCCATCCCGGGTTCAGCGGCAGCTTGTCCCTGTGCTTTCAGTCCTCCTGTTTCCTGTGACGTGGTCAATACCTGCCTTGAGTGGTCAGGACTGGCCAACTGTTAAAAGACCTCCCCTGAGCTTCCTCCCCAGGCATTGAAGCGCCCTGCGCTGAAGTTGCTTTGCTGTGAGCTTCCTTGTGATCTTGGAGCTGGTCTTCAGCCTTCCCCAGTTGAGTAGGCTGCAGGAGGTGGCTCAAGTGTGCTGCTGGCTTTAGAACAGTGTAAGGTGGCTGTTGGTTTTTTTAGTGGCAGAACCTCCAGAAATGCAGTGCAGGGTTAGTAATGCTCTACGAGGAAACCTGGGAGCTGAAATTACTGCCCTTAATTGTGTAGATCCTGCTGTTCTTTAGCCTTTTCTCTGTGGAAGCTAAGAGAGGAGTTGCCAGTTTAGAACAGAGGTGCCAACATCTCAAAGTTGAAACTCTTGTTTAATTTCTTTTATTCCCTTTAAATTTCATCTCCAGCCTCCTCACTGTCCTAGGGTCATCTGGGGATAGAAATGGGTACCTCCTATTGTATTGCATTAGCTCTGTGAATATATAAACAGAAGCACTTATTGAAGCAGAAATAACTCAAAGTTCCCCAGACTTCATCTCCCTCTCTGTTTTTAGAAAGTTAACTTACAGTTTTTGTTTCCCTTTGCTCTCATCTCACAGTTTTTTTTTTTCCAACTCTGCTGTTTTCTGAATTCCTTAGTGTCCTCGTGTACTTATTTTCTAGTGAGAGTGGTTTGTAAGACCAGTATCAATCATGGGATTGATGTTACCTTACACCAGGAAGGACATCGGTTTGTCCTGGGAAGCCAGCAGGCTTTGCTGTGAGTCCCCTGAATTCAGTGTTCTGAGCCTGGCCCAGATCAGAGGAATGAAAATGGTCAGGCAGCTTCAGTCGTACGTCAAATATTTAGACAGGGGCTTTTATCTTTGTAGTGCCTCAGGCCCCCTCCGCTTTCAAATGCGAGTGCTGTTTGTGAGCTACACAATGAGCTTTTTGCTGGCATCCTAGCAATAAAAATAGTTCATACTTGGTTTCCCAAAGTATGACTGCAAATAAATAAGTACGAGAGAGGCTGCAGGAAAAAAAAATAATACCAGTCTGTCAAAATGCTGTGAGGCTTATGTTTGTAGGGAGGCTGTTTTGGAGCAGGCTAATGGGAAGAAAATGAGTTTTTAATCTGATGATAAAATGCAGTACAGCAGTTGCCTGTCACTGGTCCAAGAACACAGCCGATGCACACAATATACATGGTCAGCAGCTTAAAGATGGTTGAATTTGCTGAGATGAAGGGAGGTAAAACCGATCCAAAGTTGTCTGTCTCTTGCACCTGTCTTGTTTACTTTTTTTGCACTTCTAACCATTAACCATTTCCCTAATCTCTGCTAATTACATCCTTAATTACATTAATAAGCATTTTCAAATCTTAGCAGGAGAGCCTAAATTTTGTAGTGTTGAAGCAGTGTTTTGAAGAGCCACCGTCGCACTCTAGGGCCTCAGAGTACCGGGGTCTTCCCCTAGACGGAGGCTGAGCGTACGCTGTATCTCAGGGGTAGAGTGCAGCCGTAGCTTTATTACGTTGTACTCTGCCCTCTGCCTACATGTTAATTGTGTAGATTAACGACTCCTTCAAAGCTTTCCTACTGCTTCCCAGAATAAGCTGTGTAACTTGGAAAAGGGACATTGTTAGGTCACTTTGGAGCCAAAGTTTTAATCTAATGCCTTAGAAAAACACCAGTAAAGTTCTTAAAAACCTGAGCTCAAACTGTGTAGTGTGGAATTTAAAAGTAAAAACTACAACCACGGGAGACTGGTCTGTTGCCTCTAGCCAGGCAGAGGAAGGCAAAAGATGGACATGTCTCTGTTCTCCCTGACCACAATCTACTGGAGGAAGTGCTGCTTTGCTGGTGATAAAGGGAGCTCTGCTGCCTGCAGAAGAGCTGAGCCATAACCCCCAGGCTTTGAGAACAAAGTAACCTGAGAGTGTCCCTTCAAGGACAGAGCAGCCAGTTACCAAACTTAACATTCTTTCTTCTGTCACTGTTGATCTTAGTCTTGCTTGTATAATGATACTGAGCATTCATCCTTTCATTAACTGATGCCTTTTCTTTCTTTCCTTTTCAGCAATACTGGAGTAACCGCTTCCTAAACAATTTTGCAGAAATGTAAGGTTGTTTTGTTGCGTGCATGTGTTTTTAGCAACACATCTACCAAAACTTCTGCATGTATCATGTGTAAAGATTCTTTGCTTTCCCTAAAACAAAACTCATGGTGTTCTCTGTGGAAGAAACGTGTGGTACCATTAGGACTTCATTATACAGATGTACAAACGTGCAATATAGCTTACCGAGCGCGCAGCTCTCCGGGGAAGGTTGCTTTCTGTGCTGCATTGGAGAAGAGTTTTCTTTATCCTTGAACAAGAATTGCAGAGCTGTCGGCCAATTTTTCATATTTCTGTATGTAAAATGTCAGTTTCTACAATGTACAATATCAAAAATAATGCATGCCTTGGGTTGTAGACAAATCTTTCTCTATTGTATCATCCAAACATACTACTTGGTAACAGCTTATGTACAATGCTCTCCTATTTATAAAAATCCCTTGACAAGGTTACAGATGAATGTTAAACCGTAAGCCTCCAGTTCATAACTTTGGGGTTGGGTTGGTTTTGGTTTTTGTCTTTTTTTTTTTTTTAATCATGTGCAAATCAAATTCTTTTGCACTGTAATGTAACTTAATTTAAATCTTAAGGCAGTAAGACAAGATGTTGGTGCAATACAAAAATAACGTGATGCATTTATCTAAAACAAAAAGCAACAACCGACTTAGCCAGATACCACAACTGCATGTACAACCTTTACCAGTTGTAAAGAAGATCGAGTGTCTATCTACATGCTGACAGTAAGGAGCATCACACCTAGTTTTCATTTGTATCAGGTAAATAAATTTATTCTACAATACATACTTGGCGTGTTATTTTATGCACTTTGTTTTCTGCAGGTACACACGTAAACGTGCTTCGGCGCTCTCTTATTTTAATGCCAGGATGACACTTTAGTAGCACCAACACCATTGCAGTCTTTCCTCCTAGAACTATGCAGATGCCAGCTGCTCCTCCGGCAGTATTGACCTCCTCGCTGGTGTGATTTCCTCTGTCCAGGGGCTTGTGTGTGTGTTTAAGGGACACTGTCAAGTACTTTGATCACTCAATTTTTTTAAAGTGCTCCATTGTTTGTAAAATCCCTTCTGAGAAACTTAAAATAAACATTTCTTTCCCAACTACTTTTTTTTTTTTTTTTTTTGGTCCTTTTCTACTTTTTCTAAATTGCCCCACTCTGAAGTAGCTGCTGCTCTCTTCCCCCTGAAGATGAACCATTTGTGCTTGCAACAGAACACGCACCACGCGTAGCCTGCTGGGCTCCTTCCACTCCCAAAAGCATGGGCTCCTCTGCCTCGAGCTCTCAGCACAGCCACCTGCATTAAGCTGAAGCATTCTGAGGGTAAAAGAAGCATTTTCCAAGTGTCCTGTAGTGCTCTGCTCCAGGGCCCATAAACAACTGTTCTGCTGGAGTAGGAGCAGGGAGAGCCTCTCTAAATACACATATTTATGGGTTTTAAATTAAATGTAATGCCTCTTAACCTCCAGCCCCTGATAGCAGCACGCTGCTAGCAAAGGGTGTTATCCAAATGAGGCGATGCATCTGAGACCCTTCAAATGCAACAGCATGAGGTTTAAAAATACTGGGGTTGAATTCCAGGGTTAGCTGGACTAGAAGATGGTGGAAGATCTGTTAATTCGTGGGGCTGAACTGCTTGTGGCTGCTTCCTACTATGGTAGTGTTGTTGGAAGCAGGCTCAGCTCTGCTCCTAACCTCTGGGCTGAGGCTGTCAGAACCCAGTTCAGCACTCAGCTGTTATCTACAACTGCAGCTCTTCCCAACAGCTTATTTATAGCCTGTCTTCAGCACACACCAGCACCACTGTCACCAGCAACCCTTCCCCGATAGTCTACTGTGGACAGTACAGCCAAAAGCTTTACGGGCACCTGAGCTAAATGACTAAAGTCATTTATCCAGAACACAGTAGAAGAAACTGCCCCATTAGCACCTCATCTCTCATCTAACCTCCAGCCTTGCTTTAATTAAGAAGCAACAGGAATTAAAAGCCACAAGGCTGACTTCTCAGCAGAAGGTGGCTGAAGTCTAGTTTCTCAGACCTACACCCTCACATGTATCAACACAGCCTTGTGAAAGTTCCTCCTGCTGCCCAGCTGATTTGCTGCCCCTTTTTTCAACTTGCAGAAGCTCTCAGCCCCGGCACTGGCACCAAATGTAAAGGTCAGTGAGGATGTGAGGTCATTATTCAGCTCTTACTCCCAGTCAGAGCTGCTGTCACAGCGAGTTACATTCCACAGATGGTTTCAGCATCTCTGCCTTCAGCCAGCGCCTCGCTGGTGAGCAAACAGACCAAACTCATTGCTTATTTTTAAATATTTCTTTAAATTATGATCTGCAAGCTTAACTCAGTAACAAGTCACCCAAATGAACTGCAAGTGACACTTTGGAGTGCAGCCACGCGAAGCAAACGTGATGCTCGGTGGGTTGCTAGGTACTCAAGTGCAAGAGAATGTGGTAAGAGATGCTGAGATAAACAGCTTCATCTTCCCCCTCCTCCTCCTCTCGCTGCAAACCCCTGGCTCTAAAAGGGATGAGCCACTGAGAGCCGCAGTGCAAGGAAACAGCTCCCCACAGCTCAAGCTAAGGGGCATTAGAGATGTATTACAGCAAACTCTAAATGCAGAGGGCAGAAAACAGCCCAATTTTTACATCAAGGTGAATTTGTGTGAGCTCAGAATCCACATCCGCCCCGAGGAGAGTGAGCAAGAAACAAGAAAAGCCTCTGGGGGAGGAGTGGGCAAATTTTCTTTGCAACCTCAGCTAGGAAAATGCCACAGGAAAAAGCCCAGGACTGTAGAAGAAAGAGCAGCGATCCAGCCTCGGCACAGCCTGCAGAGCTCCGAGCACCTGAAGAAGGATTCTAAAATACTTCATCCCAACAGCTTCACCCTGTGGATGTGCAGAGGAGCCTTGGAACAGCAACTGAGCAAGCTGGGGCTATTTGCCTAACCTAGGTCAAGTCCCTACCCTTTTAAAAAGAGATGGTGGGAATGGAATCTATAGGGGTTTGCCCCTTGTAATGGAATCTGTAGGGGTTCGCCCCTTCCCCGTGTGAATGTGCAGGGTGATGGGAGCAGCTAGATGCTTCCATGTGAATTAGTTTTCTGGAGCAGTGCCAACCAGCACATAAACCAGACTCAGGATTTTGATGACATCACCACCATTAAGAGTTAGAATGTACCAGACTGGCTCTTTGGACACAGCAAAGGAAAAGACCTTTAGGCCAATTTTACACATGTATGTTCAGGAGCCCAAGGAAAGCAGCCAAGAGGCTTTCAGCACATGTGGTGTGAGCTGCCCTTCCCACCTTGCTCAGCCCAAAGGGCTTGTCCATGTCCCTGCAGACTTGGCACCTCTGGCTGGTCATCAGCCTCCAAAACTCGCTTGGTGCGTCCCACGCAGCCTCTGAAGCAGAGAGGATACTATCATCACCAAAACAACAACAGACACCCCAAACCCAGTAAGCTCAGACTGCTACAACCCCCCTGCTATTTATGCAGCTGGCAGAGTCACTTTTTCCTACCGAGGCAGGCAAGGAACAGCCCTTTGCTGCCGGGGCGAGATAACATCAGCCTCACAACAATCAAGCTGCAACCAGCTCAGGCCTTCGTAACCAAGTCACACAGCTCCAGCGCACTGCGCTTGCAAAACACCCGGCGTTTTCATCTCTGCCACCCCGCACGCAGCGAGGCAGGACACCCCAGACAGAAGTCCTGACTTAGAAGTAAGTTTCTCTTGTCGCTGCCCTTCAAACACGAGCCTTCAGTTTAGGGATGAGATTGACCTGCAGCAGGCAAACCATGGGCCAGAGAGCTCCCACCACCCCTGAACTCATCAAATATGTGTCCTTTCCCTTCCTGGGAGAACCTCACTGTCTGTGGGGTTTGCCAGGTCTCCAGTCTGTGGGCACTGTCAGCTCAGGACATCCCACCGAGGGGCTTTATACCTTCAAGTGAACTGACAGCACCAGAAAGCAAGCCACAGCCACCCACGTGCGCTCACAATCCAGGCATCAGGTGCTGGAAATTTCAGCCTCAACCAGAGAGTATGGACTCATGAGGGGCTGCTTCCCAAACCCCACGCTGCTCCTGCTCACAGCTCTCAAACCTCTCACAGATCAAAGGAATAAAACCAGAAGGAAATCGCTGTAGCATCAACTCAATCTCCGCTCCGTCAGACGAGGCACACAAACCACAGGTGGCCTGTCAGAAACCAAGGCCAAGTTTCCAAACCACTCAGAACCTGCTTTAACAAGTTCCCCACCTCCCAGACTCACGGAACCTCCCCGAGCAGCACTGCTGACATTTCTACCCACAACCCAGCATCACATCAGATTCCACAACAGAACTGAGAAAAGCTGCACACGATGTGCCAAAGCGAGCCTGAAGAAGGAACGCGTGCTGCGCGGATCTACGTCGGCACGTGTAATTAAATCCAGAGGAAGGCTCCTGCTGCCAGGGGCTGCCCACAGCAGTGGGGAACCAGCCGCTCGTTCCCTTGGTCCGGGTTGAAGGACAGAGTGAATAAAGGTGTTGAAGTCAAATTCAACCACCTAAAACTGAAGTCCTGAGTTTCCTCCTCAAGTTGATGGAGCAACAGAGACTTCTCAAGATACTTCTTTCTTCTCCTCGGAAATTGCTCTAACTCCTTAAGTTGCTTTTCTGCATCTTTTTAGAGCTGCAGTGGTAGGACCAGCTCAGCATTTAGCTCTTCCCTGTACTTCAGTCGGGTTCCACATGCTCATTAGGGAAGTTTCTATCTAAACCAAAAGGGCTTTTATCCAACAGATGTACTTTGAAAGACCGACAACATCCAACCTTTCACAAAATGGAACTGCTGATGCCCTGATCTTAAAGCCTAATGGGATTAAGAGCTCCCCTCAGCAGCTGCACGGCAGGCGTTGGTCTTTGAAGTCTTCACCAAGACACTTCCATCTCGGTGAAAGCCCCGCTGGCACCGTCCCACTCAGCTACTCAGTTCCTCTTTCCTCCGTCACTAACAGCCCGGTGGAAAGGCAATCCCCACTGGGTTTGGCACTGGGATTAGACTGGGTTGGGAGCAGGTCGGAGGCTTTCCCTCCCCCTCAGGGCAGGGGAGAGGAGCCGCCAAGCCCTGCCTGCGACAGGCAGCGCTTCCCTTCGTGCCACGGCTGCACACCCAGCAGCTTGGTGTCCTACCCAAGGAATCTCTGCAGCAAGTTGCAAATGTCTCTACACCTATTTAAGGCCAGATTACAGATGTTCTTCCTTCCACCACGCAGAGCCTCTGAATTTATAACACGGATGGGAAATCATAGCACAAAAGCAGAGGGAACCCATCTTGTTTGCCAGTCACCCTTTCTGGGCAAAAGAAACAGCAGGAACAAAAGCAGAAATCAAAGCACAGTACAGGAAGAGTTAAATTCCTTTCACTGAAACTCAAATTCCAGCATTATTGAGCGGAAGGTCCTTAAAACTTCTCCGATCCCAATATTTCTGTCAGGGGAGCAAACACTTGAGCGAGTCCTCCAGCCTTATCGAATTGGCTGAGGTTCAGTGTGACATTATCCTCCACAGAACAGACACCAAAAGCTTAGCTGGAGCCTCCACCTCCTGTCCTATGTATTAAAAGCTGTCCTGGCAAGCTGAGGACAGGTTAAGGTCCAGCTCCAGACCCTGCTCCTCCCCTTCTAACAGCCAGCAGCAAGAATCCAGTAGCGACCCAGGCCAGAACTTGGGCTAATAGAAGAATTACTGGGGTTTCTTCAGAGTACTGCCAAACTTGCCCTGCTTTAGTTGATCAGATACCTTCCAGGCCACGTGGAACTACCAGATGCACAGAGACAATGTGATCTGTATGAACATCTCCCCCATCTCACTTCCACTATGGACCTCAGCAGGAAAAGCAGGGACTGGGGTAACGCCACTGTCCCACTCCATCCCTGGCTATGCAGGACCACACCAGGTTTTACAAGGCAAAAAAGCCCCTCGGTCACAGATCACAGCTTTTTACTGGCTTCCTGACAGATAAACATTTATCTTAAGAACCCTAAGGACAGCAGCTTACACAGAGCAGTCTAAGGAAGATGTGTATCCACAGATTGCTGTTCTTGCTCTGCTGATGTCATCACGCTTAAGTTTCCTGGAAAACTTATTTAGTATTCCAAGAGGATGAAGCCAAGTTACCAGCTTCAATTAATCAAACCACACCGCACGTCAAGGAGTAACACATTCTACACTAAAAGTTAGGAAAAAAGCAGGAACAACAAAAATTCAGGGAACTTTGAGACAAATTGTTCAGGGAAAGGCATCTTAACAGCCTTTATACCAAAGCCTGGGGCAATGCACCACCTCTCCAGCACAGGAACAGGCCCTTTTGTGCTGCCAGATCAACCCAAGTACTTGGATCAAGTGCCAATGTAAGTAGCTCTACTTCTGCCAACCTTTAAACCCCCCCAGCGCAGGAAGCCCAACTGGGAAGTGTTCCAAACCACCGAGCCCCTCATTAGCTGAGCAGAGTGTGCCGAGCTGAGCCTGCCCATCCAGCCACTTGGATGTAATTGGACTTTTTGTTCTCTGTAAATAGTTAAGAAATGTTTATCAAGTCCAAGTCTCAGGACATGGGATTTTTTTTCTCCCTTCTATCCTCTAGGCAAGGCTCTGGAACACGCAGCCGAAACATAAGATGGCTCACGTATCCACGGGCAAGTGTTCAGAAGGCAAGGTTAGCATTCCCTGCCACACCACGCTCCGGTCAACCCCACCACGGCAAGACACGCCGCAGGGCGGGCAGCTCAGCAGATGGCAGCTGCTGTCCTTCAAGAAATGGAACTGTCTCAACAGCCAGACAGAGAAAATCCAGTCCCTTTTAAAATTCCTAAGTCAGGAACTGCACTTCTCTCGTTAGATCCCCAAACCATCACCGCACCCGGTGTTTGGACGGGATGATAAAGGAGGAAAAGAAATCTGATCTCCAAACTCATCAAGTCCTTGGCCTCTCTGGGGAAGCTTATTTGAAAGGGAGGTTTTGACAGCATAAACATCCGTCAGTGACCCACCGCAGCGGAGGCTTCCCCTGCACATTCCATACCCAGCATTACACAACCATTAAGTTTCACAAAGTAAGCACAAGGCTCAAGACAGTAAGTGAAAACATAATTATTCTTTCTATTTTGTTGTTGTCATCAACAGCCGTGCACTAGCCAAAGGGTTTTACTTAATACATAAATTAAAACATTCACGTGGGGAACCTCAGTGTAACACTCTTCCCTGAGCTGTGTTTTAGAATAACTCTTGTTTAGTTTTTTTTTTCTTTTCACCCAACTAGCCAGGTCTAGGCATCACCTTGCCTCCTCTTGGCTGGCATCCAAGTGACACTGTAACCAGGCTGTGGGTCCCAGAAAGGCAGCAGGAATTGCAGCAGTTCTCCCCCTGCCCAGGCCAGTCCCGTTACCCTTCCCTCCGAGATCTGGTTACCGGACCGACACAAACACATTAATTATCACGCAGGCCTTTGGCCAAGGTTCCAGCAATTCAACAACAGCTTCACAGTTCTTGCCTTCTCCCCCTCGACATGCTTCAACCAACACATCTTTTGCAGGACTAAGAAGTGAACAGGTAAAGGATTTAAAAATCTAATGGGGAAAAAAAGAAAAGGCAGCAAAAAGATTTGCAGAGTTAAAAAGGAAAAGATGGGTGGGAGGGGAGCAGGAATATTTTTGAGGTGGGTTCAGGCATCACTTCATAGGATTACTTTTCAGACTGGCACCCCGGCAGTACAGGAACATAATGTGTTGGGGGAATCATCCCTCAGGCCCACGCTGGATTGTTTGATGAAGAAACTACAGCGAATTCAGCTGCAGTGTACTTGGGTTCTGCTGGGTACTACAGAGTTGTATTCTGATTCTGCCCTGGATGGATCAGTTTCCACATCACTAAGCTCCTGAAAAGCAAGGAGGGCAGAATCATCACACAAACACAGGCCTAATGAGGAAGACAGTTACTGGGATGGGGGTTGGGGGAGGAGGCCTAATTAATCAAAAATATTTCTATAATCAGCCAGGATTTCAGGTGTTATCAGCACATTACAGAATAAAACACGAGCAAATCACCTGCTGCAGCCCCTGTGTTATTTAGGTAATTCCTGGCCACATGATGGAAATTAACTCTTCTAGCCCTTACCCAAGCCCAGGTATGGTTTGAAGAAATTCTGTCCCTTTGCATCACGTCTGCTTTTTTTATGGCAAAGTAGGAAAGAATTAAAACTTACAATGACATCTGTGATTTAAATTCAAGGATCTCAAGCCCCGGACGCGCCGGTGCTGTACCATACAACCAGGTGGCAACGGCTTTTCTTGCCTCACCTACAAATTGCTTCACTTTGGGGAGCTGACATCACAGATTTGACATCGTCTGAACTTCAGTTTTTGGCGTTATGATCTTTTCATCTTGGGAGCACAGCACATGATGAAGGGACAGAATGAGGTCAGCTGCTTATTACGGGCTAATTGTTTTAATTCCCTGAACTGGAATACCAGTAACTGAATTTGAGAGCGTAAGATCTCTGCAAAACCAGAGACCACATTCTAAAATTAGAGCGCTAATGAAGGCTCATTAATAGGCAAGAATCCCTCTAGAATTCTGAAGCTCATGCTAAATATATCTATATAATCTCAAACGCGCTCGACACGTGCGGCATCTTACAGTTCCTCACTCGCTCGCTGTACAACTGTTAGCAAAAGCTGTATGACCCCTATACATCAGGTACTTCCAGTTATATTTGCAGGATCTGTCTGACCTTTTCACTTTGAAAAGAAGCCAAGTTCTCAGAAAAACAAAGTAGTGAGGGTGCAACTATTTTAACAGCTCTTTTAAGGGGTTCTTAGGTATACCTGGACTCGTTTGCTAAAGCTGCATATAAGCACGCCGGTGTTTTCTTTACAGCACACTCCTCTTGAAGTGGTTTCAGTTTCCCATTTGTTCTAAAAGGAGAAATTAGCAGATTATCTACAAAAATACTACAGGAATGGCTTTAGCAAAACTGCATTTCTCTTATTTCCTGCCCTGTGTAAACATCTGGGAGAAATGTGTAAGGCCAGTGGTTTCCATCTGTGATTCATGACCTGCTTAAGGGACTCATTAGAATAAAATGGCTGAGCAGCTTGAAGAACATACATCACATACCTCGTCTGTCTCTCTCATCACAATTAAACGTGTCCTTTCGTTAGTTTAATAACAGCAAAATCTTCATTCTTTCATCCACAACGGAGGCCTGGAATACAAGTAGAGAGCTAATGCAGGACCCCAGTGTTCAGATGCAGAACACAGTCCGATGAATGCTCCACTGTCAGGAGAAAACAAAGTAGGTTGTTTGGGTTTTTTTTTAAGAAAAAAAAAAAAAAAAGACAAGAGAAAGGAATGCTTTGAATTTGTTTGTACGTGTGTATTTCTGTTACTGAAGACATGCAATGAGCTGAAATCTCGCTGCAACATGCAGCAATAGTATAAACAGATTCTTCATAGAAGAACAGACCCTCAGAGGCCAGAAGGCAGTTAAGAGAACGCTTGCTCTAACTGGAACGCGGCCTTTTGATGCGTTTGATGGGACAGCAGTTACTGCTTCTGCCACTTCCATCACCAAGACAGCAGCACACGCTCTGCTGCTCTTGCTGTACAGCCTGCAACTAACAGTAATTCAGTTCGGTATTTTGGAAAGTCTAAAGCCCACAAAATTCCAGAGAGGACAGATACCCAGCTGTTTTCTTTTTTTAGATGGATAAACTGTTAGACTCCTCCATTATAACGTGCAACATACCCAAAATATTTCCAAAATAAGATGATAACAGACGTAGTCTGCCTATTCTTTCTATTGTGTTTTTCTAATTGATATTAACACCCATGACAGAGGGACAGATATTTCCCCCATATCTGCATTATACAACCAGAGAGAAGTTTGTTTTCCATGTCATGTATTTGCATCAAAGAGCCATTTTTCCTCTGCAGAATCAAAACTGCTTTTTAAGCTTTGTACAAAAAGTCCGTGTGCTCCAGCATACCTGCGGTAACGGAATCAATTCCAAAAGAATCAAATTGCCAATATAAAGATAAAAACGCATGGTTTAGTAGAGAGTAAAGAAACCAGAACTGTAAGAAAAATAAGAGCAAGAAGTAATTCCTCCTCCCACGCATCAAGCCCACAGAACTGAAGCGGTTTCTCGATTACACAAAGCAGCTCACCCTCGAAATGCTGATGGTTGAGGATTTGTCCGTGGAGCAACCCAACTGTGCTTCTAAAGGTGAGGGGAAAACACAGGAATTCAGATATTCCCTGACAAAACCATGAAGGATGTAAACATGGCAAAACCAAGCCAGTATGTCTATTTGCATGTTTAGCATTTCTACAGCGATGCAGATGCAGAGGGACGAATCCTTTTTGATCATTTGAAATGTCAGTGCTGTGAATGAGAAGTGCTTTGAGTCACCGCTGTTAAAACCTTTTAGTAACACACGGAAATAGAACTCAACTGAGTTTAAAAATAAATGTTGGTGTACAGACTTTTAAGTGATTACAGGGTTTAGTAAGGATTGAGGAAGTGACTGTAATTCTCCAACACTGGCTCAATTCTGTACACAGAGAAATCAGCCAGCTACAAAAGTGTCCTGGAAGTCAAAGCTGCCTGGGGTACCAAACTTCTCCTTTACAGCACGTGTAATGCCTTAGAAAAAGACAGATTCGTTCAACAAGCACAGCTTAGAAAAAGACAAATTGAGTCAACAAACACAGCACAAGAAAAGTGCTGCTTTTAGCTGCACCTAAGCAACAACACCCTCCCGCCCCAGACTTCAACAGGAGTGTGAGCCCAAACAGCAGCAAAGGAGAGGGGGAGACCCTTCCCCAAAGGAGTACAAACCACTGTATTCACAGCTCAATGACGCACACTTGGCCCTAGACAGAATTCAGACTTTGTTTTCATCACAAACAGGCTCATTACACACTTCAGATTCTAATGCTTTCAGCTGTAGCTGGAATTCTTTGAAATGAAAGTTGCAAATAACCTCCAATAAACTTAGTCCCTTACACAATAAATAAGAAGCATCAAGAATCTTCATGGCATTGAGATGCATAGAATGATTAAATGGTCTGAAAGTCTATTAAAAAAAAAAGAAAAAAGAAAAAAAGTCCTTTGCTACTGCAAAAATCATAGTTTATGTTCTTCAAAGAACAGCCGTAGGGATACGCGCCAGTGCCAAACCACGCGGCACGGTGAGGGGTGTTACTGCATCCCAAACCACTGCTCTTGATCTGCCCACTGAGCTGCCTCACTGTCGCTGCCTTCCAAGTCTCCCTCTTCTCCGCTTCCCTCCATATCATCCACATCTTCTTCCTGGGTTGCATCTGTTGGACTTTCCTCTTTTTCCATTTTCTGCATTCCTTCAAGTGACTTCTGATCGTTTGGATCCAAGCTGCAGAAAGTAAGGAAAAGAAAGCATCATCCTAATGCTTATTCTTCTTTTTATTTGTGACGTTATTGTTAAAAAGACAAACCAAAACAAACCCTCATCTTGTTGTCTGCATTTCCCACTTAACATCATCAAGAAGTTCAGTTTAGTAGATGATGCAACTTCTCCTCAGTCTGACTGCAACACTGAGTAGCAAATCTTTATATAAACCAATTTAAATCCTCAAGAATGAGCTTACCTAAACATCACACTCTTCCAGAAAACTTAAGTCAACTCTTCCAGACAATATTAATTATCAAGTAACATGAAAACAGTAAAAATTTAAATGACCAAATATATGAAAGCAAAAAAACCCAGCTGATCCATTTAAGCTATGTAAGTTTATGGTGGAAGTAATGTGCTAGATCTGAAGTAAATTTAACTTGTTGTAGTCAAAACGTGGTAACATTTAACATGGTAACACCCTAAAATAACATCTGAGGTTATGTTAATTTGAAACACGCTATTTAAATTTACTTAATAGCTCATTTTTACATAGCACCTTCTAAAGGAATGGAGCTTAAGGTGCCAGACTATATAATAATTAATTACTATAAATAAATCCATGCTGTAATCCTTTCATGAATCAAGGAATTGCATGCCTAGCACGTGCTTAGCATTAAGGCAGTCTCTACATCTTGCACTTCTGGCTACAAAAGACCAACTAATTCATTACCAGGACATCATTTGTATGGTTTTGTTTGGTTTAAGGGAGAATAATGTAAAGCTACCTCTGATACACATCCTAATCAATTAGTGGTTCAACTTCTTACTTAGTTAATTACCAGTTCTTACAAATACACTGCAATCTGAGTCTGGGCTTTACCTCAGGGCAATGCTGTACTGGTCCATTGCTTCCTGATACTCGTTGACAGCTACAAGGAAGTCTCCCAGTATGCGGTGCAGAACACAGTCACTCTGATTAGCCAGAGCATTCCTCAGCAAAGCGATTCCATCTTCGTACTTTTGTTCTCTACCTGTTTATATGCAAAGCTACAGTTTAAATTTATAGATCAGATAAACCTATAAAAAGTCATGAGCATACACAAAGAGCCATCACAACGCAGGACTATTCCTTCCTTTGGAACTCTCAGCACTGGGGATTAGTAGCGATACACTTTTTGCAAGATTTCATTCTAAACAATGGCTTTTTTTAGCAATAACTGTTAAACTCACAACTGCGTGTACTTTAAAGTCAGAACATTTTGTTTGCAATTGTTTTCAGTTCTACTGTAATTAACTGCCATGATTTTTCCTTCGGGATAGAACTGATACAGCCTGGGGATTTAAAACCACTGTTAGAGTCTTCACACTGTGAGGCTGCGGAACAACTCTCTTCCATGTAAAACAGAATGTTTAAAATAAGTTGATATGGGGGAGAAAAAAAAGAAAAAACCATCACCAACCAAACAAAAAGAAACTTACTAAGAAGTTCTGCTTTCTTTACCACAGCTTTAATGTAATCAGGTCTTTGCGTTAGCGCTTTGTCCAGTAACGTCTTTGCCTTTTCCTGAGTGACTGGGTCTTCCAGACAGACTGTTGCCAACAGAGTGAGTGTCTGTGCATTTGCTCCCAGAGTTTTATACACATTATTTGCCATAACCATGGCTTCACGGATGCTGTTGGACGCCAGGTAACATTCGATGAGACCTGATGATATAAAGAAGAAAACATTTTGGTTTTTAAGTGAGCACTACAGGCACTCCCCCCCTCCTCAATTCAGACCTCAAACACCTGACACTCCAATAAGCAAATAAAAATTGCAATTGAGAAAGTGATTCTATACATTTTAACATATCCATTCTATAGATAATTGATGGTTTCTCTTTTAGTTACAGGCAGGTACCAAAAAAAATAAAGCTTAAGTACACCCAATGTAAGAGTTTTGTCCAATCCCAGTACTAAGATACGGATACTTCACCTGGACTCTTCAGAAATTACTACTTACTTGAAGCTGCTCTTGAGATCAACAAGGTTTAAATAAATGTGACAAAATGAAGCTTCAAGTGGAACTAACCAAACAGTTAATGTCATCAGCTAAAAGGGATCAGTTTAGAATACCCAAG
Organism: Megaceryle maxima; assembly: GCA_024605025.1. Taxonomy (NCBI): domain Eukaryota; kingdom Metazoa; phylum Chordata; class Aves; order Coraciiformes; family Cerylidae; genus Megaceryle; species Megaceryle maxima. Next base: position 63,401 of record JANHGN010021129.1, read on the forward strand.
TCTCCTTATATGCAGATTAAACAATAAAATAAGCCCAGTTTGAAGATCATTCTTTACAAATGCATGCCTCCTCCAGTGCCCCTCATCTGACAGCTTCTACCACAGCATTATAGGTTTTCGGCTAATAATAAATTTATTTACTAGGAAGTCAGCAGGAGAAAAGAACTGCCTGTCCCTTTGCCTGATCATCACCACAACACCAACTTTCACACCAAACTGACACTGCCCATGTGAGCAGCTTCAGCTCACTCACCCTCGTAGCAATCCAGCCTGCAAGGCGCAAGACGTATGGCTTCACGGAAGTGTATAATTGCCTCCTGCACTCGGCCCATATTCCTCAGAGCAGCTCCTTTCAGCAGGAGAGCTTGGACACTGTTACTATTAAGCTGGATTGCTTTGGCTCCTAAGTATAAGGCACGAGAGTATCGTTTGCTGTAGAAACTATGACACCTATGAAAGACAAAGAGGATCGTAAACATCTTCTGCCTGTGCACACTCACTGATGTTTAAAAGCAGAGAAAAAAAAATACAGGCAACTGCTGAACTTCTCGTATTTAAAGTTAAGAATATATGTTCAGGGAAAAAGACTCTTTGGGTGTTTAAAAAAAAAGTAGTATGAAAATTAACTGTTAGAGCTATTTAATAAATCGTTGTTATTGCTCAAGGGGGGTAACTAATAGCTTTAAACATGCAGAAAATAAAATACC
>JANHGN010021130.1:0-28748 GCA_024605025.1 Megaceryle maxima
CGAAGGAGAAGAGAGGAGGGGGGCGAAGGAGAAGAGAGGAGGGGGGCGAAGGATCAGAAAATGCCTTGAGTTGGAAAGGACAGTAAAGATCATCTGGTTCCCACCCCCCTGCCATGGGCAGGGGCACCTCCCACTAGAGGTGCCTCATCCAGCTTCATCAAAGCCTCATCCAGCCTGGTCTTAAACACTTCCAGGGCTGAAGCATCCACACCTTGTTTCAGTGTCTCATCACCCTCGTAGAAAAGAGCTGCTTCTGTGCACCAGAGTCTAGTAACAAAAACATTCTGCCAACAGATTAATTCCCTGCTTATAGCAAAGAGGATGGGCATAATGGGCAATTCAAAGGGGAATAAAGGAGTCACTGAAGTGGCACACATTTCAAAAAATAATAATACAGAAGCCTAGAAAATACCATCGGGAAGCAATTTCAGGCTTGGGATACGTCAATGCCATGTGAAGGGTTTTGTAACGACCTAGCCTGGACACTGTGTATGGCTCCTGTCCTCCAGGATTAAGGAAAATGGAGGGAAGCTGGAAGAGCAACAGAAAGCAACTGAGGGATGATCAGAGAAGTGGTGAGCCCATCACAAGAGGTCAAGGTAGACAATCTCACCTTGGGAAACAGAAACTCAGGTACAATGTGTTTTGTGCTACACCTAAGTATAAGGAAAGCAGTAAATGATGTGAAGGGAAAATAATTACCCGAATGAAGATAATCAGCAGCACTGGTAAGGAACAGACTGCCCATTAAAAGATTTAGGCTCAAACCGAGGAGGTTACTTAGCACTAAACCCTTACAACTTCAAAATGCCACTGGCCCAGGAGTAGCAAAATTACTACTAAGGACAGGAAGAGAAGATTAAAGAACAGCAGTAGGCATTTCTGAAAGTCTAAATAAATAAATAATTATTTGGGAAAAAAGGAGGCTCTAATTTGTCTACACAGAACTTTAAAGAACAGGGTGCTTTTAACAATTATTTCATGAGCCACAGGAAAAAAGCAAGCAGCTTGATGGAACGCACGTGAAAATTCCTTAAATGGCAAGAACTCCTGCTAGGAGCCAGTGTAAACAGCAGCTTAACTGATGATCAAATTCTCTGTTTCTAAAAACATAAAACTTACTCAGAAGCTTTGAAAACACACAGGAAAAAGCACTATCAATTCTCAGTTAAAATTCCAGGAGTGCTGAAAAGGGAGGAAAGATCTTAAACTGGTTATGATGAATATCAATAAAGTGCTCCCATGGTCTTGTCTTCATGCCTTTAAGAAATAGCAGGAGGATAAAATATAAATTTATCATTCAGAGATCACCTTAAGGCACAGGTGTTGAGGGTCTAAGCTTTTTATTTCCCCTTCCACTGAAAGCAGCTGTAGCCAAGAGCATGAGATCTTCCAACTTTGTCCTCACCAGTGGGACAGGGTGTTATTTGAATAAAATATTCTGACTGAATCTGACCATTTGAATGATAACAGAAGAAACTTCCTGCAAACCAACAAAGGGAATCCTTCGTACAATCTCAGAAGTGAAAATAGCAACAAAAAAAATGCAGTAAAAAAAAAAATGTATCCTACCACCTGTCATTCATCAGGGTACATTTTAAGACTGTTAACATTTCTACATCAAGAAATTCTGAAGGGGGGCAGGGAACAGGGAAAACTGGGTTGGTTTTTTTAGGTAACCAGAATTACAAAGTACTCTGCAATGACTGCCTGGCTACTGTACTGCCTAGAAGAATGTTTCTCACCTTGGAACAAAGTGCAAAGTTTTGCTCATCTCTTCCTGAAGTTAAGAGTAGAGCTCTACTGAGACAGGGGTGAAAAGAACATGTGTTTATTTATTTCTATTATACACAGCACTAATCAGCCTCTTCCAAAATTGCACAGTTGTCTCAGTAAATGAGCAAATCAACCCAGGTTTGCTACCTCAGTTCATGCAGCCTGTGCTTGGCTGTCTGTTGTTTCTAAGAGCTGAAGGTCAGGTAAATCGTGAGCCAAAGATGAAGTGAAACAGCACGAGCCAAAACATATTTTAAGGCTGAGCTTTGAGATGGGCAGGTCAATAAAAAAAATGCATTAAATCTTATTCTCTGCAGTTAAATTAAAACCAATTTGCTTACGCTACTGCAATCCTGTTAATGTTAAAGGGAGTCCTAATGCCTTCAAGTTTTAGTATGCATTATTATGTTTACACTTTGTATTCCAGCCGTGATGTTAAGTGACCTCATTGCTCTGCACTTTGCAGTGAACCAACCCCAAACAGAACACAGGCTGGCCACCAAGCGTGTCTGCACCCAGCCCTGCTCCACGGCTCACACGTGCTGCCGCGGTCCCCTGGCACGCCAGGGCTGTTCTGGAGGCACCGGCATAGAACTTTTAGATCCTGAAGATCCCCGTGTGCTGGGTCTTCCCTTCACTTTGTGCCAAAATCATTCTGATGGCAGAAATATTTGCTATAATCCTTACTCCTTATAGATTCAGTGTCTTGTTCCAGGGAGAGACTTCGGAGAAAGTATAGTGGACATTTCACAGTGCGGTACAGACGTTTGTAATTCATCATCTCACCAAAGCTTGTGATAACAAAAATCGGTAGGAAACTGAAAGAAGCTTGATGGCTCACCTCACAGTTGGACTGAGCCATCCCTCACTACCACTCCTTCTGCATAAGGATAGACCACCAAGGCACGACAGCACTGCAACAGCCCTGCAAACCCAGTGAGCAAACCAAGACAGACTTGCCTCCTGAAAAAAAAAAATCAGCTGAACTACATACATTTATGTTAGGCTTCCAACTCATCAGCACAACAAAAGGTACAGAGATAGTATCTGCCCCAAAGCTTAATGGAAAAGGCATTCACATTTCAGAAGAGGCTGACAAATGTCAGGGGCGCAGAATTTTGCTGTGTTGCCTTTTCTGTTTTTAACCAGCTCACATCCCTGTTTACCTCAATGTGACGCACATTCCTCCTGCTTAGCTCCACTGATCTGGAAACCAAAGGCTCCTTCAAGATGAAATAAATTGTTCCTGTGGCAATGCCAAGGGGGTGATTTAATATAGCTTGGAGACTTCTCAATTCAATTTCACACCCAACGATTGAGCTAAAAGAAAAATCCAGACTTTTACATTTCTTTTTTATATGAGCACTAGTATTTTATGGTATCACCAGAAACAGCTTTTCTGAGCACTCTCCATTTGAAGCACTCCAGTTCCAGATGCCATATTAGCTCCCTGAAACACTGGAAGTGCCATTTCAAACCGGCTGGCCAAGTGCACATTCTCTGACCAGATCAATTAGTTTCATGCCCAGTTCTGTAGAGACACCGTCCTTTGTTCTCCGAGAAGCTATTTTTGATTCCTGTGCTGGCTACAGTTTTGTGCAACATCACTCAATACTTTTTTTCTTTTTTACTCTTCTGCATCATACTTGGCAGTGAAAAAACAAGAAAAAAACCCAAAAAACAAGAACAGGTTTGTGGAGGATTTAATGCAATTCCTGTTTTCCGAATAACAGCCTTACATTTTGGCTTGAGAATGATAAAAATAACGCTAGCAACAAAGACGTGAAGAAAAAAAACAGGCTGTCCTGAAAAAAAAAAAAAAGCAAGCCTTTTTTTTGTTTAAGAATTCAAACAATAACTGAGTAGATTATGTAGTGAACTCCAAGTTGCTCGTGTGCATTGGCTTTAAGAATGTACATAGTACAACACTGGCTATCGGGTTTGCCTTGTGGCTGCAAAGGTTTAAGCCCAATGATTAATTGGTAGCACAATGACCAAATTACTGTGTATATGTTTAGCCAGTTTCTAAAGTTCCTATTATTTTAATTTAGCAAACAGAACTAAAGAATAAAACCAACCTTAATTAGTTTTTACCAATAGCTGCTATGTTTGTATCACTGAGGGTGTTCTAACAGGAGCAGATCTCTACAGCAAAACAGTTGGTGCTGAGGACTTTCTGATCAGGTGCCATGGACTGAATGCCCATTAGCAGTTGGAGCATGTTTGGCACACTACTGGAGAGCATCTTCTATACTAATTCCATCTGAAAGCTATCCAGTTCATGAACTGCTCTGTGAATGAAAAGCACAGCTAATGAAGAATAACAGAAAAGTTGCCTCATGAGAATCCCCAACTCAGACTAAAAATGCCAATGTAGACACAAGTCAGTATCTCTTATAAGAATAGTTAGCTGGCACTCCTGGAAAAGCCAAAACACTAAATAAATAAATAAGTGCTATGGGCAATAATAAATAAAATACTTGTATTCAGACTTGTGCAGGAAACTCGGATTGAAGTTTGGCATTATGAGAAGCTACATAAAAATATTCATATAAACTTAGGGACTGTAAGAAAAGCTACATAGACATCCATCTTTTTACCATACTACTCTTCATTTATCTTTGACAGCTTAAGTTTCATCTCCTCAATGCTTCTATGGTATCCCACTGTGCTGTGTGGCGACACTGAGGTGATGACACACTCGCTTATAGTCACAGTGCCCACTTAGGACAACCATGGCAGCAGAAGCAGTGTTTCCATAACTCATTCAGGAGCATCTTCTACAAGCACATAAAACCCCAGACAGAGCATCTAGAAAGCTCAGTCTCTTAAAAATCTGTTACTGAGCCTGTTGAAGTGACACCTCTGTTGCTGTCAGTGATGCAGAATCAGGACCTCACTGAATAAAATGCTAAATGCAAGAATGAAATATAATAAAGAGAACACTAAGAGCTGAGAAAGCTTGTTTTATTTATACTCTTGGAGCTGTAATGTTGTAAAAGAACCATAAAATACATACTATTCATTCCCTGTCTCTGTCAACCCAGTTAAACTAGAAAAATAAGCCAGGAAAAGCCACAGGACAGCTTAAACAAATAAAATGCTTGCCTTGCCCATTCCTGATTTACAATTCCACCTACAGCGATCAATATTGAGCGGTTCAGCCGTTTCTCATTCCAGTCATGGGGAATTCTTTTTCCCTTCCCTATCCCCCACCAACTGCAAACTGCACAACATGACTAAAAATAATTTCAACTCATCTGGATTTAGAAAGCACATTGAGAATTTTAAAAGCGACTGTTAAGTAAAAAAAGTAAAAGAGCAGAAGATAATCTACTTTCATGCTTCTCCATAAATGGTATTTAAGCATCCAAAACAGTACAAAGGAAAACTATTGATCCACCAATGCACATCCTCAGAAATATAGTAAAATAAAAATACAAAATTCCTGCTGAAATGTAGCTTCAAGTACAAAGGAAACCAGTCTACCTGGAGACAAAAAAATGTAGAAGTCAGTTTTCATTCACTGCATCAAGCCTTGCTTTGCAGCTCTGCACTAAACCAGAAAACCAAGAGGCTCCTGGTGTCCTCTCTTGCCTGTCTCCCCACCATTGCAGGCCACGGTCAGTGGGCGGAATCTGCAGCCCTGTGACCACCGTCTAACGCTCTGCTTGTATTGCTTGATTATTTCTCATTCTTGCCAGTCTGTCTCGACCATCTGTCACTCCTTGTCTTACACTTGCAAATTACTCCAGCAGGTCTGCTGCTGTCTGTGTACGTTTGAGCAGCTCTGAGAAGCTACAGCCTCTACGACTGGAGTCTCTTTGGGCAGTAACAATACATCAAGGACAGGAACTCACTGCCTCCAGTTAAGTGGCTGAATGGAATCTGGAGCAAACCTACAGAACTATGTGTGAAGAGTGTTTCAGGCTTCATGGTATATGAAAAAAAAGGATCAGAAATAAACATGTAAGGAAAGGGGTAAAAAGAAAACTAAGAAAAAAAAAAAAAAAGATAGCCATCCTTGGGCTGGAAAGGAGCAAAGATGTACAGAGAGGAGACTTTCTGCTTACAAATGTGACAAACAGAGGGATATGGGGAACTCTTCCTAGGATCCAGTTCAGCCCTGTTCTGCCCTCTTCAGTCTCTCACACACCCAGTTCAGTGTGGCTGGTGGAACAGGAGCACACTGGTCACACAGCAACGCATTGAACTTGAACGGATGCCACATGCAACTCAAATTTTACCTGATGGTCCAACATAAGGATTTGAGGCTCCAGGGTCACAAGAGACATTAACACCATAGCACAGCGTTCTGCATTCTGTGCTTGCTTAACACAGCAAATCCCTTCACATCTTGCTAAACAGGAGAGATCAATATAGTTTTAAAATACATTAACTTGTTCTAGTTCCTAATTTCACTGTAAAACAAGGAAGTGGCCTAAGTGGGAAAAAAAATAAATAAGGGAAGAGGAAAATAAGGTGAAATAAACAACCTTAAAACATAGTTCAGAACTCTGGCATCTCTTTTAAATTGAGAGGTCAAGAAAAAAAAAAAAGTTGACTTGCTGCAATCTCTTAAGCAAAATTGTTTCCAGAAAAGCCTTTTATGATTCAGGAAAGTCTCCTTCTGTCTCTCGCCAGTGAAAATCCATTTTCATCAGCAATTCTTTATGTATATTTTCTTTTTAACCTATTTTGCTCTTCATAGGCCTTCCTTCACTAATTGTTTATTAGAAAACATTTGATCTTGATGGATTTATCTGAAGAGGAAAAAAATATAGGTTTTTTTTTTTTATGGTGACATAGGATATAGACTTTCCTCACAACAGGAACTGTGCTGTCAAAAAATGGAAAGACACCCGTGTGTGTGTATATATGATAGCTACAGCTAACAGGCAATTCCTCCCAACTTCAAATGGCAAAACTTCCATAGTCTAAAATATTTATATATTGTACTGAAAGAGGCAACTCTAAAAGACTGCAAGTATCTCATTCTCCCACATTCACTGATTTGGCACCCTCAGATGAGCTAATAACCTGCTGGGTATAATTGATCTTAATGCTGCTAACACTCTGAAAGGTTTAACTGTGACTTTGATTTTGCAGACCATGGCAGAAAGTAGATGGAAAGCATTTGCCTAAACAGAGGTGAAACACACTTTCCTCCATGCTGCTTCTCTGGTGTCACTGTAAAACCCATTTCAGCACTGTCCTACAAAAAAAAAAAAAAAAAAAAAAAGAAGAAGATTATGCTTTCCAGTTTGAATTTCAGTGTCAAAAATAATGTGCTTGAAACATTTTTTACACATGGAGTGGCTGTTTTCTGCCCTATCTGAGGTGCCAGTCTTTAGAGGACTCCAGGAGCCCAACTGAACTACCAAAGAAATGCCACATGCTGGTCTACCTGCCTAATTTTGAAAATTGCAACAGCATGTTTTTATTTCCAATATATACCACAATGTTTCATCAGCCTCCAGAACGTTATCTTGTTACAGTACCTAATGAAATCAAGAATTTAGCACGTCAGAAAGCTGGGCTTGTGTAGGCCAGAAGACAGATTTTTTAGGTGGACCTGGTAAGCAGCTTCCCAGGAGCCAAGAAAGGGTTATTGAGATGACAGACCCAGGCTCTGTATCAGGTACATAAAGGCAGAAAAAGCAGCAATGGTTTCTATCTGCCTCAAGAGCTGCTACTACTGTCCGTTGTGAGACACGACACGGACAAGGGAATTTCAGTCTTACCATGATAATTGTTTTATTAGGCAGATGGAAGAAGCCCCAGGGTGAAAAAGCAAATATTCCTGACCAAACTGCTCCCGTGTCATAACTAACTGGATAATTTCCAGTTGGCACAGATTTTGTTTAGAAACAAGAATTGGAAAGTAGACTAATCCTATCTTACAGCTAAAAACAGCACTGCTCTCTATCAAAACCATTTTCATTTCCTGATGCAAAAAATATATCAGCAACAGGATGGTATTAAAAAGATACTGGACTGGCCTTATGAAACTGAAGCTGCTCTCCATAGAGGGTTGAATGCAGAGCAATGGGTAAGAAGGCCACAAGCCCAGTGACTGGCAAGCAGAGGGGTAGCCAAGTGCAGAATTTATTCTTTTTATGAATAAGTTTTTTAAAGAACAAGCAGGACATATAAAAATAATTATTAGTATTTTACAGAGTCCATTTTCTTGCTCTGGGGCACTATTTCACACTGCCTGTGTGTCCAAGAAAGGTACATCCCTTGCAAATGCCACTGTGCAGGTCTGGAACGCGTGTATCTGCTGAGTTGGAGACAAACGTGTAGACTCAAGGAGTCTGCTTTTGAGATCAACGAGATTTTCCAAGCATTAAAGTTTGGTGCAAATTGATTCTAAGTGAAATGAGAAGACCTGGAATTAGCAATGTTGGGGAAACTAGACAGTCAAAGGGAAGCAACCTGTTCACGGGTGAGGTTAAATCTTCAGATGGGTCTCCCACACCAGGCCTGATGCACAGACTACACCCACACCTGGCTGCAAATCACAACCCTGCAGAAGCAGCCCCAGTTGTAGCCTTAAGAATAGAATTTACACTTCTCAATTGAAATTGAAAACTCTGTGCTTAGTCAGTATGAGATACTAGTTAGTATTTAATTAAAAAGGACACATTTTCAGCTAAAAGTAAGTTCATCGTTTGAGTCCCTCAGCACAATCCACAGACTTTCTCTACAGGACACTCCTATCAGAAGTGCAGTAGATCTGGCCTTCCTACCTATAAACCTCAGCTCTGAAGGAAGATATTTAGGTGAAAATAAATCAAAAGAGGTTGAAAGCAAGGGTACCTTCCTATAGATAAGTGGTCTCAAAATAAAGTGGTTCAATATATACCAATCTGTAGCTGTTCTGAGCCACATATTTCATTTCACACCCAAGTGCATGCTCCTACTAATTCTGAGTTTAATATACTTTTACTAATTACTTAGTCCCGAAGTAAATTCTCTTTACTCAACACCATTTCTTCATAAAATTCTTAATGTCCATTTGCTCTGCTTCTGTTTCACTGTAAAACTATATAAACTATAAAACTCTATAATATAGTGAATGCTAAAGCAGAAAGTTTAGCAAACACCAAGCCAAAGACATTCAAATACATTGCCTGTGATTTTCTCGGCTGCAGGATGCATCAAGCAATCTCCTGTTTCGGGGCTGCTGCTGTACAGTAAGGGGTTTTATTCTGCAATACGTGGTGACACCAAGCTCCTTCCCCTGTCCCAAGATATATTGCTACTTTGGGCATTAACTTTTGGGCAGGTAGCTTAAGTTACTACAGATTTTTCAAGAGTTTCAGTCTAATTATCTGCTATAAAAGCAAGAAATAGATTTCTAAACATCTTTCCTCTTTATTCATTTATTTTAAAAATTCAGACAAAAATGCATCAACTTCCCAAACCACTAAAATTTTAAGTATGACAATAATTTACTGCTGTCTAACGTAAGCAGCATGCTTACTACTGTTATGGCCCAGCATTTGGCTTCACTCCCAGCCCTTGGGATTAATAAGAATTTTCTTTAGTTCAACAGTTCTCAGATTATGGTTCAAGGACTTGCAGTAGCCTGCAGAAAGCTGCCTGGTCACACAGCCCTGGAATTCCTCTAATAGAATCAGCTGCTTCTAAAGATAAAGGTACAACCTTTAACACTCCAGTAGGTTTGGGTTCATCTGAAAAGTCTCACCAGCCTGGAGAGACAAAGGGCACACCCGTAAGAGCAAACTTCAACTGACCAGCAGCCACATTAGCACAGAACCCAAGCTAATAAACTGACACTCAACAGAATGAACACACCTAAGAACACCGTGATATCCACAGCTCGAGAGCTTTCAGTCAGCTTCACAACACAGTCAGGAAGTTCCTGCCTTTTGCAAACTACTATCCAGGCACTGAGCGGGAGCAGACTTTTATTCCACAAACCCAGGCTCCATGACTTCAAGAAGTAGATCTACCCCACTTCCCAGTAACAAGCTAGAAGAGAAGAGTGTAAGCCCTGTAACTGTGACATCAGAAGAGCTGCTATCCAGCCTCTTTGATAAGCTTCTAATATTCTGGTAGCTGTGCCACATTCTCCCAAGTTGTCTGCACTTGCTCTAGAGCACACTGAAAACTGGCCACGGTAGCCCAGCTGCATCATAGCAAAGAGAGAACAAGGGATACATGCTGTCTGCTGGACATCCAGAAATTACATGCAGGGAATCGCACCCTGGGCTGCATCCAAAGCAGCGTGGCCACCAGGTCAAGAGAGGATTCTGCCCCTCTGCTCTGCTGAGACCTCACTGGCAGCACTGGGTCCAGCTCTGAGGTTCCCTAGTACAAGAAAGACAGGGAGTTGGAGTGGGTCCAGAGGAGGGTCACAAAAGTGGGCTGGAACACCTCTCCTGTGAGGACAGGCTGAGAGACTTGGGGTTGTTCAGCCTGGAGAAGGCTCCAGGGAGACCTTATAGCAGCCTTTCAAGTACCTAAAGAGAGCCTACAGGAAAGCCAGAGAGGACTTTTTACAAAGGCTTATGGTGACAGGACAACCAGCAACTGTTTTAAACTTAAAGAGGGTAGATTTAGATTGGACACAAGGAAGATTTCTTTGATGAGAATGGTCGGACAATGGAACTGAGAATGAACCAGGTTTAGACTTTTTTTTGCACAACTATGCACCCTCTTTATAGAAATTATATTCAGATTGTAGACTACTTGTGAAAATGTCTTGAACTGTGCGAGAGCTTTAGTCAAAATATCCACCTTCCTCATCTCCTCCTGCTTATCGGTTGCCCTGTCAAACAAGAAAGGCATATTGATTTGACATGATTTGCTCTAGACAACCCAGGCCTAATTACTTCCGAAGTACTTACAGACTTATTTCCAAAATTCAAGTTGGATAAAAATATCTGCAGTTATCCAGGCCTTTCTCCCCCTCCTCCTTTCAGACACAAAGACTATTTCTTTCCATCTCCCATCCTCAGCAGTCTCTCTCTCATCTATGAATTCTCAAAGATAATTTTAAATAGTAGAAAGATTATTTCAACTATATCCTAAAGTATTATTCAGTAGATTTTATCGGGCCCTGTACTGTCTCACCTCTGTATTTTTAGCAATGTCTCTCTGCTCTGGCTATTACTAGGGTTGTGGGGGTTGATTTGGTGGGTTTTGGGGTTTTTTTTTTCCTATTAATTTAGCTGATTATCTGTCAAGCACTTTATATAACACACATCCAATCAGTCATACTCTAACCCTCCCCACATTGTTAGTTATGTATCTTGCTGCTAACGGATTTGCAAATTGTTTTCCTCTTCCTTTTTATGCAGCACAAGGCTTTCCTTGTTCTTATTTAAATCCTCTGCTAATTGAAATCAATTTGGTGATTTTGCACACTTGCTTTTCACTTTATATATAAATCCTTAAACTGCTGTAAAGCAAAAGGAGTATCTGATCTAGCCATAACAGTCTCTTAATGTGCATCCCATCTGTCCTTTGCATCAGGACAGATAATCTCCATTATGCATTCAAAAGTGCCTCCTTAACTGCTAATTCTCACGCACTTCTCTGTCTCTCAGATAATCTTCTTAGGAGAAACTATTTACCAGCTCCATAAGGTTGCTGAAAATGACTTTTTTTAAAACAATAATTTTTCTCGATCATCTCATCTCAGATTTTCTTTAATTCAAAAGCTTACTTCAAAATAATTTTCACCAGAAGTACTTGCCAGTATTATTTTATTCCTTAATTGCCAAGGTCAAAATTGAAAAATCAAATGGAAATCACCTATCTGCATTTGCTGAAAGAAGCATGCCCAGAACATTCTCATGTTGGAATCTATCACATCTTACTGTATCACTTGGTATTTGGATACTTTTAACAATTTAGAAATTGTTTCTTTTTAGTGTCATCTACTACACTGGACAAAAACCACAAGAGAAAACACAAAATTCCTTCTTGCATTCCGGAAGGATGAAGCAGAGAGGAAGACAGAGAAGGCAGGAACATGATCTATTAAAAGAGAATAATTTTTTTTTTTTTGGTAGGCTTCAGAAAATATTTTGTGTCACACACATGCATATGTCACTTAGTCCAGCCACATTCAATCATTTCATTCCTTGAAAGACATTTAACAGAGAAAAGTTTTCAGGAGGGAGTTGAAAGAGTGACAGCAGGGAGAGTAGCAGTTCAGAAAGGGACTGTGTTACCTGGAGGTGGAACAGAAGCCTGTGGAAGATGCTTTCAGGAAAGCAGAAAGCTGTCGAGATTAATTTACCTAAGCTTTCAATGATGTTAACACCTCCTTGGTGAAAGCTTTGTCACAAAGTCCTCCTCTTTGTCCATCACACACACACACCCCCCCCCCCTTTTTTTTTTTTTCTTCTGGCATCTCGTATCAGCTTCTGCTCTCAAAGTCCTTAAATCATTCCACTTCAAAGTCATCTGGTCTCACCTTGGTCTTCCATTGATTATTCTCATTTTCACCAATTCCCTCTCCATCTTCACTTCTCTGCCGCTGTCACACACTCGATCAGAATTCCTGCCACAACCTACCTCCCTGCCCCAGCCTCCACAAGAGGGTTTGTTTTCCATTCTTGGTCTTGCACCACAGAGGCACTCATTATTATTTTTGTTGTTATTTTTAAAAGCCCTCTCATCATACTGACTTCCCTCTCCTGAAACCCTGTGCCTTTCCCTTCCTCATATAACCTTTTTCCTCCTTCCTCAGGTTGAAACCAGAGCTCAGTAGACTTCTGCCTATGATCTGTTCCTTAAAGGGAGTTGCTTCTTTTAAATGTGTCTCTGATGGAGAAAGACCATTTCTGATGGTGTTGGTTTGTTTTGGGGTTTTATACCTTTTTTTTTTTTTTAATAAACCCCTAAACAAAACAACCAACTCCCCAAACCAACTAAAGAGTACCCACAGCAAACCAACAGCTCCAGAGAAGTGGTGGTTGAAGCAAATTTCCCAGTGTAAGTTCTAATTATTTAGACAATTAGAAAGTCCATATTCTTACTGGTTGAGTTACTGCTTTTCCTCTGAGAACACAGGAAAGTTACCAAGACCAAAAGAACCTTGTCCTCAGGCAAGAGAATACACAGCAAAGGGTGATGAAACGTGAGGTTGGCAAACTTGGAGTAAGATACCTATGAAACAATCTTCTTCTTAACTCCTCCAAAAATGGCATTTCCTTTCTGGAGAGGATTAGCATTTTCTTCTGCCATAATTTGTTTATCTGCCTGTGCAGCAGCACATCTGACCTATGTGAATAAAAGACAAATGAGATTTCTGCAAGGTGACCACCTCTCTGGCTGTGACATGGGTGTAACGCAGCAGAACTCGGGTGGCATGACGCAGCAGTCTGAATGCCTCCACCTTTTATGACCAATGTATCAAGATTACTCACTGCGATATATGAAGCAGATAGTTCTGCAAGTGACAAGCAGAGCTGAAGAAATGACTGTGTGCAGCTGTCTGCTGATACTGCTCTGAGCACAACGGCTTCATTGTGTTTCTCAGCTCAGTGACTATTATAGGACTATCCGGTGCTGCAGAACTGGAGGCTCTTGCATGCTGCAGTATTTCTCTTGCTAAATATGAAGCCATCCTGGCAAGGTAAAGTCCATCTCTGCACCCCAATGCTGCCAGAATCTCAGGCAGATTCTGAAAGGTAGCATGGTTGGGCTAATTAAAATAACAACCAACCAACCAACCCACCAAAAAAACAGCAACCAACAAAAAAAACAAAAATACCAAACCCAAAACCAAACAACCAAAACTCCAGAAAAATAACAACCAAAATAAAACCAAAAAACCCAACCAACCCAAAAAAACAAGCACCGCCAAACAAAAATCCAACAAACCAGCTCGTAAGTAATCAAAGCTCCTTGCTCTCTTAAAAATATCTAGAGCTCGAGCAGCATCTGAGGCTGAACATCCACAAAACCCGATTATTCAAAGCAAGGATCATTAATTACATCAGCTTTGACACACTGCAATCCAGTTTCCTAAAGAGAAAACCTATTTCCTGGTTCCTTAGTTCTCCATCTGCAAATGGGAACACTTGGAACTTTTTATTGATCTAGAGCACTGTGAATTTTTTCAGCAAGTCCAGGAGTACAGAACAGACACTGCCACGGAGATGCTGCTGCAGCCCCCAGCTCTGAACAGGCCCATCCAGCTGGTTTCCTGTTAACGTTGCTGCTGAGCAGACATCTGTCTGAACTCCATCAGAGCTGCTACAACCAAAGGCTTCTCCTTGACTCAGCACCAACAGAAATTGCAAATGGGGTTACGTGCATCACAAGAACACTGATGTGGGGAGAACACAATCTGTGCTTTCAGGAATTAACATGAACGAAGCAGAAATCAACCCAATTTCTAGAAGGAAAGCAGAAGCTGGAGCCAAACTCAATGGCTGCATGTGGATTTTAGAAGCATTGTCAATGAGAACAAAAAGGGGAGAAGTTTATTTGGCTAGAAAAAAAAAATGCTTACTATTCTACACTGCAGATAGTGCAGAGGGCAGCTAAGCTGTCATGCCTCAAGCTGACAGCAACTGAGGCTCATCTGTATGATCTGTGGTAATGGGTAAAGGATAAAGGCTTTAAACTAAGAGGGGAGATGAAGATTGGAAATAAGGAAATTCTTCACTCTGAAAGTGGTGAGACACTGGCCTAGGTTGCCCAGGGAGATGGCAGATGCCCCATCCCTGGAAACATTCCAGGTCAGGTTGGATGGGTATCTAAGGAACCAGATGTAATTGAAGATGTCCCTGCTCAGAGCAGGGGGGAGTGGCCTAAATGGCCTTTGAAGGTCCCCTTCCAACCCAAAAAGTTCTATGATTTTACGATCTACACCAAACAAGAATCAAGACTCAATGCCAGGAAATCAATAAATACAGTTACTTCAAGGAGAGTTAGACAGTAGATTCTGCAAAGTGTCCTCTTGGGAAAAAAAAACAATGGGGGAAAATTTCAGGAAAGCCCACAGTCCTGGCACCACTATAAATATATGAATGGAAAGCACAAAAATCCTGCAACTGCACACTGACCAGAGGCTTAGCTCAGCTGGTTTCTAGACCTTGGCAGCTGATAAGATCTGAAGGGAGAATGAGCAAGGCTTGTCTGGAGGGAGGAAGCATTAATGGCTCTCAATTAGGAAGAGGTAAATTCTGCATAGGTGGGATGGTGTCTTTTCCCCATCGCACCAGGGGGGACAAATAGTGGGCACCCAACTAGAAGAGGCTCATGCCAATTAGCACCACCTCTCTATACTCCCTATGGAAATTGGGGATGCCACCCGTATCCCAAGTGTATAAAGGGAAAGAAAAATATTGATCTGTGTGCACCTGCCACCAAAGTACTGGAGATCAGGACCGACCCCATGAGACATCACTGGATCCAAGGGTGGTGATATCTTTCTATCTTTCTCCCCTTATTTTTTCCACTTTCTATTCACTTTTCCTTTCTCCTCCTTGACACTTAGTGCCTTAAAGTAATTGATAAGAAACTAACATTTCTGCCAAAACACCTTTATCTGCACCGGTTACTGAATGTTGGTAGGGAGAACCAATCAATTCCTCCAAGTCATTGTCGTGACTCTACCACCTCTGGAGCCTCTTTCAGGGGATTGTAATGATTCACCTTCCTCCTTGTCCACTGGTTGGGGTGTTAGCCAAGTGTCTGATAAACTGTGGTACCCTTGTTGTTCAGCATCTCCTCACCAAGGAAGAATTTGCAGCTGGAGACCACAGTGTCCTGGGTGGTTGCATTCTAGCCTATGGTTAGATAGCATCTTCCAAAGCAAATATGCTGTTTAGCACATGAATGATCAAAACTATCTAGATTATTTAATGTCTTTAGTATAACCACCCCTAGAAAATATTAAAGGAAGAAATGTCCAAGCATAAAGCATATCCCTTAGTCTGTGTGTGTTAAAGAGATACACACTTCCTCAATAACAAAGCTTAGATCGTGCTAAGCAGCAGTAGGTGGTAACTAAAGCTTGGGACAACCCAGTGCACATCTGTGGTATCTTCAGAGAAGACTGAGGCTAGATCACTACTAACCTGAAGCAACATGCCCTTGAAAAACTGGTTTTGAAAATAAATAAATAAATAAAAAGAGAGACACACTTTGGGTACTTCATCTCTCTGGGGTCTTCTGGGAATTCTAACCAAAGTAATTATTTAATGAAAAATCAGTATCACACTTCACCTGTATTAAAAGAACCTAAATCTACAGCTGTACTGATTAATTCTTCAAATGCACTGAAGAAAATCATCATCTCTTCATTGCTCCTCACATTGGCTGGGCCATTTATCAGTATCATTCCAAGGTCCATCTTACCTTACCAACAGCCTTGGATTACTGCTGCACCTTCCAGCAACACATTCCAGCTCTTATTTATTTTCATTTGATCACAAAATTGCTCATTGTCTACTTATCCTTAGGAAAAGGAAATATCTTCACGTGGCTTCCAACAAAGAGGATCAAAAAGAAACCAAAACCCTCTGGCCTGTTCTGCTGTTCACTGTTAGTATCAAAGCACTTGCAGCTGCCACTGACCTCCAGTGAAACAAATCATTGAAGGTAAGCCCAAAGGGCACATCATGACCCTTAAAAGTCTTGCCATTGTATTCAGATACATCAACAGTCCAATTGCCTTCAAACCGGGGCTGTCAGAAGGACAAAGGCAAAGCCTAAACGATGTCAGCAGCGCCTCAGACGGCACCAGCACCGGGTTTGCTGGCTCAGTCTCAGGGCTGAGACTGAAGCAGTGCAGCAGGGTCAACGTGCTGGAAACAGCACTACAGCTTCTGGGACCTTTTGGGGAACAGAGAACAGGGCTGCCATTAAATTAAAAGTGGAAAGTATTTCTCTTGTCATGTAGCTTATTTACCATAGAATGATCTGGGTTGGAAGGGACCTTCAAAGGTCATCCAGTTTCAACCCCCCTGCCAGGGGCAGGGACACCTCCCACTAGATCAGGTTGCTCAGAGCCCCATCCAGCCTGGCTTTGAACACTTCCAGGGAGGGGCATCCCCAGTCTCTACGGACAACCCATGCCAGTGTCTTGCCACCCTTACCGTGAAGAATTTCTTCCTTACATCTAGTCCAAATCTACACTCTGGTGTGAAACAGTTGCCCCTTGTCCTGTTACTACCAGCCCTTGGAAAAAGGTCTCTCCCCATCTTTCCTGTAGACCCCCCTTTAAGTACTGGAAGGCTGCTATAAAGTGTCCCTGGAGCCTTCTCTTCTCCACGCTGAACCACCCCAACTCTCAGCCTGTCTTCGTAGGGGAGGTGTTCCAGCCCTCAGATCTCTATTGTAGTCCCCTGTCTGGACATGCTCAAGCAGGTCCATGCCTTTCTTACACTGAGGGCCCCAGAGCTGGACACAGTACTCCAGGTGAGGTCTCTGCAAAGTAGAAGGGTGGAATCACCTTCCTCGGCCTGCTGGCCACACTGCTTTGGATACAGCCCAGGACCGAGCTGGCTTTTTGGGTGGCAGACACACATGGCTGGGTCACATTGCTGCTTATTTAGCTACATTATTTCTGTTGCTTTTGAAGGTTTTTTTTTTTTTTCATATTAACAAACATAACAACTACTGCTTTATATAAATAAATAAACAAAACACCAAACAAACAAAAAACCCAAACCAAACCACCATGACAAACACAAACCCCAGAGATTACAAGCCTCTTAAAACAAAGGTGACATCTTTGCCTTTTCTAACCCCCTTATTTTCTATCAGGTATAGCAACACTACAGCCTTTTGCACACTGTAGAAAAGAGGTTGCATTTTGCTCTCCAGACCAAACAGCCCTATTTTAAAAGTGTTAATACAAATAGAGCAAACGAGCCAGGAAGATATTTGTTTCCACTGTCCCTCTGTTACTTACTCTAGGTGAGGACAGAGTAAGCAGAGATCAAAAGACAAGTATTTGTTTCTCAAGCAGCATTATTGGATCTTGAAGATTTCACAGATGTAACATTATTTGCAAATGGAAAGAATTATCAGGTGCAAAAAATACTAACAGAAGTAGTTATAAAGCATTTTTTTCTAGCCATCAGGGTATTTTTGGCAGTCATGCTGTTGTTTAGGTTGGATATCAGGAGAAACTTCTTTACAGAAAGGGTTGTTAAGCACTGGAACAGGCTTCCCAGGGAAGTGGTTGAGTCACCATCCCTGAACACATTTAAAAATCGTTTGGATGTGGTGCTCAGGGACATGGTTTAGCGGTGGGTGGTTAGGGTAGTAGGGTTAGGTTGAGGTTGGACTTGATCTTGAAAGTCTTTTCCAACCTGAACAATTATGTGATTCTATTGAGTTTCCTCCATATATCCCCAGTCTGTAGAGTCTTATGACTGTGCAACAGTCTCTTCCCACCAATCAAGTTCACGTGGCTACAGAGAAGAATTTGAGAAGAGAAACCCTGGAACTCTCCCAGCAAGTCATCATTTCTGCTACTGGGCAACTGGCATTATCCAGAGGAGCAGCAACACTACTGCCTTTTTCTAGAGCTTTCTTCACTTGATTCTAATCTGAGAGTGTTTAAACCTCAGAACATCTCTATGAACAAGCTGCTTTTACAAAAGGAGAATCAGAGCACAAAAAGCCACAAGAGCCCAGTGAACTTTTGCCCTCTAGACCCCAGGAGTTTAGGTAAAATGCTAGACTGCTAAAGCTCTCAAAGGCAACTGTAGGGTGATTTATCTCCAAACCATCCATCCCAAACAACTGGTATTAGCAGTGTGCTCACTGGAGCAATTGAACGAATAATGAGTTTGGAGATTGACAGAGATCCTGCCCCAATTGGGATTAATTCCCCAAAGCAATACAATCAAAACAATGAAACTATTTCTACCATTTCTCTTGGCTGCCTGGCTCATGTCCACATTGTTTTTTCCCTTGCATTAAGATAATGTTCCTATCCACGTTACTTTGGCATTACTGTCACTGGATACAAATTTGATCAGCCTGGATCATTAGTATTTCTTCTGTGCTACAGTGGTGCCTCGTGGTCCCAACCACACCTTGCTGCCTAGGGAATGGTGTGTGTGAACAGAACTGAAGAAAGAACATGAAGAATTAATCATCTAAAATCATCTTGCTTAGAGTAATGAGCATGAGTTTAAATTCTCTTCCACTGTTTCAGTGATGTCTGAATTTCTCTATTAGAAATAAACAACGTATTCATTAACTAATTGCTTATGTAACAAACATCATTACATAAAATTATCATCTAGAGGCACCAGAAGAACAACTTTAATTATCTAGGTGAACTTCAAAGCAGATCTGTACTTTGTGATTTCTGTAGTTGTCTTCTCAAGCTTCCCAATTCCTGATATACAAGCACTGTACCGTTAGTAGCATCTTGATTAGCCTGACCCACTTTTTGGACTACAAAAGACAATGCAGAGCAGCAGCTGATCCAAAATGAAGGGTCTGTTGGGTGGTTTGTGGATGGTAAACCAACAGTGTCAGTGCTGTGGGCCAGCTGCCAGTTTCAGGGCATCCATAGAAGCCTCTGTTTGTTGAAAGGATGAGCCACTCCAAATGCTGAAACAAAAAAAGCTTTGCCTTCAGTACTGAGTAATCGCTCTCCTGTTCCAGGGGCCAAATGGAAAAAAAGAGAGTATTTCTGAGCCTGGCTGCCAGATGCTAAGAGCATAATGTCTACAGAATAAGGTCACTTCCATAGGTGGAAAAGCAGCAATAAGCTAGGCAGCTCACTCCAAGCCCTGTGCCCAGTAGCAGCCTTTGCTGCTCTGGCAATGATGGCACCCGCTGCAGGAGCTCCTGCTCTACAGCCCAAACACCTACCAAGTTCTCCCAGTGCATGCCTGGGCAGCTCCCATCCACCCCCATCTCATCCGACCCACATGCTGCATGTGGGACAATGGCAGCTCAGTGCAGCCAGCATCCTCCAAAGCCTCGCTGCAGTTCTAGCTCTACGCTGGAATCAAGTAAGTTACGCTGCAAACACCCCAAAACCTAAACTGCAGTCCCTACTGACATTAGAGAACTACTGAGACAGGACTAACAGGAGACTTTACAAATCTCAAGCATCACTCCTATAATCTTCATTATTTCTGTTCTATTACTGAAGGAACATTTCCTTCACACAGACAGAAGGTTCCCTACAAAAAAACTTTCCCCGCCATCAAAAGCTCCATAGCAGAAAAAAAAAGGAAGGAAAAGAGCTTAGATTTCAGTTTTCATTACTATTTGTGCCTTCCAGGTGACCTGCAGAAGGGCTGGGTGGAGAACTGCACACGGGAGAACAGGGAGGGGAAGAAGGCAGGATTTCTATGCTTGCTTTTGCTCTTTTTACTTCAACTTCTACCCCCATCTCTTCTCAGAAACAGCCTTCTTCCTTTTTAACCTTAAGATGATAGGAACACCAAGCTTTAAGTCAACATAAACATTACTGGAGAGACTTCTGTGGAGAGCCATAAAGATGAGGGGACTGAAGCATCTCTATGATGAGGAAAGGCTCTAAGACCTGGGGCTGTTTAGCCTGGAGAAGACAGGGGTGGGGAGGGGAGGTCTTATTAATGTTTACAAATATCTGAAGAATGGACATCAAGAGGATGGGGCCAGACTCTTTTCAGTGGTGCCCAGTAACCCAAAAAGGGGCAACAGGCACAAACTGAAACACAGGAAGTTTCATCTGAACATGAGGAAGAACTTCTTTCCTGTGAGGGTGATGGAGCACTAGAACAGGCTGCCCAGAGAGGTTGTGGAGTCATCTTCTCTGAGGACTTTCAAAACCCCTCTGGATGTGATTCTGTGTAACCTGCTCTAGGTGAATCTTCTTCTGCAGTGGGATTGGACCAGATGATTGCCAAAGATGCCCTGCCATTCTGGGATTCTGTGACCATACTGCCAATTAAAAAAACCCCACCTTGAAGAGAACTCATTTGCAGACAAAAGCAAAAAAAAAGAAGGGAAAAAGTAAAGCAAAACTTTTTTTTTTTTTTTGATACAATTCTTCTGAGAGCTAGCAAAGAGCAGATGTCTCCACCTCTGAAATATCAGTAGCACAAACTTTGACACTCTGCAGCCAGCTGCATAGAGAAAGGCCGGGGAGCAGAGCAGAGCTACTTGGCTGGGGTGCTGGGAGCAGCTGGGCTGCGGCACCACCACAAACAGCCTCTGACAACCCAGGCTGTTGACAACTAAGTGGAAATTAGTCTGCAGTGAGCTGTGGGTCACCGAGGACAAGCTGCTTCTAGCATCTAAGCCAGACAACTTCAAAGTAGACTTTACCATTTTCAAAGCTGCAGTGCAGTCTGCAGTGCAGTCTCCATTGTAAACAGACCCAAAGTCTCTGCACTCAACATTTTAATTCAATGTTAAAAAAAAAAGGGCACCTTTAAGTACAGAAAGTCCAAGTAACATGAAAGAAGTTACAATACCTGCAATATCTCTGTAGCCCTTTTGTTCTCTTTTATCCCATGTTCCTGGGCCACACTTTTTAGATGCTGCAGCTTAAAACTGGATAATCCAAGTCTTACCAAAGACAATGGAAAGCATTACGCTGATTTTATGGCAGCCAAAATAGTAGCAATGAAAAAGCACTATCACACGATACAAGATGACCACTATAACTTCAATTTCTTGCACAGCATTATGTTGAACATGGACCAGACACTAAAAGGCAGTTTACTCCAGGTACAACCTCGTATCAATGCAGGTACAATTCCTAAATTAAAAATAAACCCAAACAATGTCCTTAAGATTAAAAAAAGAAAAAAAGAATAAAGGAATAAGCAAACATTTTACTACTTCAAAGCACTACAGGAAATATGTCCCACTGCAGGCAAGACTGCTCACCTGAATTATTCACTATTTAATCTCTAAATCTAGTATGAAACCGTTAAAAAAGAGCTTCTTAAATTAAGAATCTCTTGCTTGCAACACAATCATCTGTATAAAGTATATGAAACCACCCGGTACGTAACGAAGAAGGAAATAAAAATCATAATGCCTTGCAAATAAAAGTGGGTTTATTTCCAGATATTTCCATTGCTTTCAACATCCGACTCAGAATTAACGAGAACATGGGTTCAAAATTTGACCTTCAATTTCTAAATCTTCTCCCCTCCCCGCCCAGTCTTTCCATACTAAGAACAATCAGATTAGAAACTAATGTTGTCAGTACCTTTGTCCTTTAAATAAACTACCAAATATCACTGTATTACACCTATGAGCTCTTCTAGATGATCTGTGAACAGCATACTTGAAATTCCTCTTTCAAACTTAATTTACAGTGATAGGAGAATAAATGAAAAAAGATAATTGATTTCAACCATAGCAATTACACACAATGACTTTCCTATAGCAGTCGTCTAATTAAGAGACTACAAGCCCAGCATATCAAGCTTTAGATTGAAGCATTGGTTCTGAGGCATTCAGAGGATATGCAAGATGTACAACTTTTTGTATTCTGTTATATTGCAGATGCACCAAAATACTTGCTATAAACTTTTAACCCTTCACAAATGATTTCTACTTGCATACCCGATTTGGATCTGAAGAAAAGAAACAGTTATTGTTCAACTAAGTCAAAATATCTGAAGATTATTAACATTGACAAATAACATTCACAGCAAGGCTGATCTAAAAAGCGACACCGGACTAAAAATATCTTGACAAAATTAACAATGAATGATTTGTTATAGATATGAAACATGCACAGATGTCAGTTATATAACCCATTTCTTGTATCGTTAAAGAGTAAACACCAGCCTATTCTTTCAGCTTATCAAAACACAGGAAAAAAGCAGGCACGTTTCTCTCCCCTAATTAACAGATTTTTTTACTACTGCAGCAGAATCTCATCTGCCTCCTCATTCTGAATTGCTACATACAAACGCCTATTACTCCCAAAGGCTTTTCTAAGAAGCATCTGTAACAAAAGAATTGTAGGCGCATACCTTAACCTCTTGGTTGGCAAAAATCTCCACATCAACCCCACAGGCAACCAGAGTGGAGACATCACAGTCCATGCTACGGGCTGGCATCCCCCCCTTTTGCACACAGAGTTAGGCAACCTCTGAGTAACAAATGATTGGAAGAAAAAGAAAAGAATAATAATAATAATAATAATAATAAAAAAATCTTCAATTCGATATTGCAATTGAACAGTCCAAAATTCTGTTTTCAATGCTGATAATAACTGCAGGCTTCTGACTCAAGCTCTTTGCACTTAACTGAGTTGCTCCTTGCCTTTCCCTCGTACACCCACCAACTGAGCAGGCACAGCATAGTAACAGCGCTATTCCATCTCTCACGGCAATGACATCACCACAAAGACTGACATAAGCTAAATCTATTTTTTCAACCCTTTTATCTCTAGGCAGCACAGTGGATCAAATTGAACATGATTATGTGCTAAATCTGAACTCGGACTAAATCAATTCAAGCAGCGTTCGCTGGCAACTGAGTCATAGCTGTTGTTTCAGCTGAGTGCTTATGTTGGCAAAAAAGATCGCCTGACACTGAAAGCTCCACTCTGAGCGTAAATTAACCCAGCCTTCAAAGCCACTAAGCTCAAGGTAATGTTTGCTGCTTTAAAATCTACACCTGAGCTGTAATGATGATAATTTATACAAATAAACAGACCATCCCACAATAAAACCCCCTCAGCATTCTGCTTTTAATAGCTCTAAATCTTCTTTATTAAATAAGCACCCTATATAACCCCACACGTGAGATTAGAGAACACCTGGTCCTATCATCAGGAGCGACCATACTGCAGATTTGATCCCAGTACTCAGACATACAAGTTGCACTGTGACTCATCTTCAGAAAGATCAGAGGCTTTGTGTGTGATTCAGAAGTCAATACCCCGACAAAGGACAGAACTCGAAAATTTCCCTTGAAATCAGGACTTCGCACAAGGCAACTTCTGAAGCATCTGTCCTTACGGTTACTCCTTCATAATGTACCAGTTTTCAACTCACCTAGGTTCAAGTGAAGATGTTTTACATCTACTGACTCAGTTGTCCTTTGAAAGTTTATTTTTTAATGATAGAAATAAAACATCTACAAGTTTGGGACTTCTAAAGTCGATCTCTATCCCAGACTTGCACCATTATTTTCCCTCTGTTTCATTCTTGTGATCCATAAATTACTTTTAATTGTTGCAGGCCTAGAGATTACATTTATGGGTAAATCAGATTAGCAGGCAGAATTACAATCTTTAACTATTGCTATAAGCCTAAAGGCAGCACACAGCTCAATGCAAGAGACTGTTCTGCTCAACTCCCTTTCATTGACAGATACTGCAGACTGTACCACCTTCTGTGATGCTGAACATTGTTTGCTACCGATCTTTAAATCAGGTTGTCTGAAAGGACCTCAGACAGATATGCTGAGCCACAGCCAGTTTGAGCTGCAGACTACCATACCCTTAATGAAAATGAAAATGAAGGCATCTAAGGAAAAAATATCAGGTTGTTTAGTTTCTTTTCACCAAAACTGTTCATTGAGACACCTAAACACAGAAGCACCTTCAGATTAGACTCAAGACACCCAGTTTCCTGTCTTACTTTTCCACCAGCACCGTAAGTTTTGTAAACTCAGGGAACTCCAGAGTTGCTGATGACAGAACAACCTCCACTGAGAAATCCACTCTGCAACCCTGAGAGCTCACAGGAGGGTTAGAGGCTGAAACAGAAAAACTGAGAGCTCTTTTCAGAGTATTCATTTCCAAGTTCTATTAAATTATTTGCCCACTTGTTATCTTGCATTTATAGTAGCCCCCTCAGCAGTAAATACAAAATAATACCCAGAACCAGGACAGAAACTTATCCCAGCTCTAAATATTTTACAAACCAAGACTACATCCATCAGAAGATGGGTGGGGTAGTACAAGGCAGCAAATGAAGCAATATAGTTTATCACAATCATCAATTGTTTTGCACATCAGTCACTTCAATGACAAGTCCTTTCATAAGCCATAGGAAAAAAAAACTTATAAGAAAGAATTTGAGGTTAACATTTTTGTACAAAATTAAAGGAACTTTTATTCATATATTTAAATATCTTAAGATATGTGAAATCACAGAGGAAAAGCCATAAAGATGCCCGATTAAAGTTGTAAGCAGGCAATGGCAAAATCACGTCATTGGAACACTGAGAAGTTAGTAAGTGGTTATCAAAGAGCTGGAAGGAAACTGAAAGCAAAGCCAAGTCACATATATCCGAGTCTAAGGAAAGGGTTTAGCAGTAATAGACCAGCAGGACAAAAAATAAACCTTTGAAAAACAAAAAGATCAAGAATTAGACAAAGCTGATCACTGAGGTCGAGAAAGGCATCAAAAGTGAATATGATGCTTGGCCCGAGGGTGGTTTCATAGCAGTGATGGAAAAATATCTTGCAATACAGAGCTACACTGGATAGCTCAATAATAATTTATTTCATGTTTAGAACTGTCACCTATCAATTTCAAGAGCTCATCTCTTTATCTTATGAAAACCAGGACGTGGTGTGTGAACTGGCCTGTGACACTTCATGATTATTCTTGAACTTCTACTATTCTTCTCCTTTCAAAACAGAATCATTGTCATTTTTCCACTCCACCTCAGTAAGGAAACCTTACTGAGACCACAATTACTTCAATTTCTTGTTTCTTCTTGCCTATTCCTAAGCATAGCCTATTTTTTCCTCTTAAAAACCACTCAAGCTCACTAGGGTATTCTAGTGAACTCTTTACAGAGACAAACTCATTGGTTTTGCTTCTCAAAAAGAAATACTAACAGAACTTTGCAGAGTGTTTGAGTACTTCAACTTACATCTTTCAATATACATCACATTCTATTTGTTACTACTCACTTCTCATTTGAAATCAAGACATAATCCTGTGTGAGGTTTTTTTCAGGGTACTCTACAATCCCTTACAGACACATTTAATGTTAATACAACATGGTATTATTAGATAATTTAAAACTGATTAATACTGACTATTTTCTCCAGATCAGGAGACTTGGTTTTCGATAAAAATTAAAGAAACATTCTTTCATTTTCTTACAGAAAAAAAAAATTATTCTATCTCAACAAAAAAATATAAAGCCCTATTTCATGCACATTTTAAAGTATTACATTTAAGAAAGAGAAATGGACACATAGGCACTTGAGCATACTCTTTTGGTAGGTTCTCTGATCACAAACTGCTACTAACCACAGCTGCTCTACTAAAGTGTGAGCAGGAAAGACACTCACTTGTTGGCAGGTGCTAAGCCAGAGGATTTATGGCTCTCATATACACCTTAAAGCTTCACCTGAAAATTAAAAGCCTGACAAGGTATGGAGTATTAATGAATACTGATCACTGCATGCAGATTCTTTTTTCCAAGGAAAATGGTTGGTGCTGAGGATCTGACATCAACAGTATACCCATTTCAAGAGGTACTACTGATATAGCCCTAGAGAAACTTCTCTGTATCTGGACCTGTCAGTAACACCAGCCACATTGCAAACAAATACATCAGCTAAATTCTGAAGCAAGACTTTTTTTTTTTTTTTTTCTCAGTGCATGATAAGCTTCTGCGCATTATTTTAGGCTAGTTCTGGTATGCTCTGCAGACTGGTACCCAACAGCAGCACAGTAGAAGCAGTCCTGGAGGCATCCCCTGGGTTAGGATCATCTGAAGGGAACCCACATGCAGAGTGCTCTGTGATGTGAGCCAAAGCGCAGAAGGTGAAAATCCACTGCAGAAGAAAGTGACCTGAACTTGGATGCTAATGTCAACTCATCCAAAAGTATGTAACTCTATTGCCATCCTCTACCAATTTTACACTGGGCTTAAGACCACAGCCACTCATTCTGAGAATAGAAAGTAGAGAGTTTTGAACAGTCAGTCAGAAGTTTCTCAATTCGCTTCGGCTTTTGTCCACAGCAGCAATTGTGCCTGGGATTAAATGGGCACTGTTCACGGAGTGTGAATATTTTAGGGGAGTTAATTTAAATGCCCCACTTGTATATCTAGGCTGGGCACAGAAATGGCAAGTTTTTACACTAACATGTATAGCCCTCAAACAGGTTCTAGAACTCAGAATAATACTGACTGAATATAACTCCAGGTGGTCTTGTTCCTTCACAAGAACCAAAGTAATCCCGCAGCATCACTAGACTCTCTGGTAATTAACACTTGATGATCATGTCTTACACTTGAATCAGCAATCCCCTTCACAAAGGCAGTTTTCCCAAATCAGAAGGAAACTAAGTCACGTTGTTCCAGCCAGGGTCAATCTTCCGTTCTACATTTGTACAGTGTGTGGGATAACACAGTTCTAGTCCACAACCTTTACTCCTGTGCGTGGAGTTTTGTTTTTCTGCAGTGTTACCACAGCTAGAGCTACGTCTCAGCTTGATATACATAAATAGTACCACAGATTTAAGACTCAACTATCAAGGTGTTAAAACAACTTGTGCAAAAACTTGACCTTCCTTTTGCGAGCAAACTACTACTGATTTAGCCTTAAGGAAACTTCACTGTATCTGGACCCATCAGTAACACCAGCCACACTGCAACTGAAAATATCAGCTAAATTCTGAAGCAAGACATTTTTTTGCTCACTGGATAATGATCTTCTGTTCATTATTCCTAGTAAGAGAGGGATTATTTCTGTAGCAGCTCTGCTTGCAGGTGCAAAGCAGTGCTGTACAAAACCAAAACAATAAAAAGAAATCCTCCATCAATGCCCCTTTTGATGTTTGAATGCAAAACCATAAATAGATTCTCATTATGTCTGACTCAAATGCTTTTAATTACGTGCATCTTTATTGATCTCATTCAGCCTACTACACAAGTCAGAAGTATTTAAACCCAGCTCCCTTATTTACCTGTCACTAGGAACATACTTTACAAATATAATCCTATTTTTTAATCAGACTTATCAAAGACAAACACTTTTAAAAAGACATAAACATTCAGTAATGTAAGAGATAGCCCTGAAAAAAAGCCCAGAAAAAAAAAAGCCAGTTTTTCCAGTTTCTCTGTCTGCAGCAGAAGATAAGAAAGGCCAAACAGATAGATTCTTCAGGAACAAAGTTAGCTCCTTCAAAGACGTCTTTCATAAAGATATTAAAAGAAAGTGGAATACTGAAGACTAAGTAGGGTTCAGCTCAGCCATAGAAGGAAAAAGAACATGCATAATTATTTTTCTCTTGTGACAGTGAGTGTTGACTCATGCTACAGTAGATTACCTCTGACAGGGTGGAAGTGGAAGATAAATCTGGCCAGCAACACATCAGACTGGGGGAATCTGGGCCAAGAACTGGGAATTGAGGGGAGGTGTCATCCTCATCTCTAGCTACACCCCAGTTTATGCTCTGTAGTTCTTGAAAGGTGAAAGGCTGGCACTTTCAGGACAGAGTTTAGAGAAAGGTGTTGGAAGTTAAGGGAGATGGGAAAGGAAATGAGATGAAATACATTAGTGGGTGCTATGAGCTAGCATCAATATGCCAGATTAATTCACTAGTACCTGGAAAAAATATTCCCCCTCTTAATTCCTAAAGAGAACGGTCATCAAGTTTTACTCTGTTCAATCACACCCCTTTTAACAATGGTGTGAGGATTTTAACTTTTGATGTATATACCCTTTTTAAAAGATGAAAAAGTCTGATAAATGGCAACTTAACGTCCATTGGCAAGCTTCTCTAAGAACAGTCAACAGCTGCAACAAGAGCATGTTAAGGCATGTTAAGCCATCGCCTTCAGCACAGGAAGGACATGGACCTGATGGAGCGGCCATGAAGATGCTCAGGGGGCTGGAGCACCTCTCCTACAAAGACAGGCTAAGGGAGCTGGGCTTGTTCAGCCTGGAGAAGAGAAGGCTCCGGGGAGACCTAACAGCCACCTTCCAGTACCTGAAGGGAGCTCACAAAAAGCCTGGAGAGGGCCTGTTTACAAAGGCCTGCAGGGAAAGGATGAGGGGTAATGGT
>JANHGN010021130.1:34591-49841 GCA_024605025.1 Megaceryle maxima
CCTGGAGACATTCAAGGTGGGGCTTGATGGAGCTCTGAGCAACCTGCTCTAGTTGAGGATGTCCCTGCTCTCAGCAGAGGGGTTGGACCAGGTGACCTCTGGAGGTCCCTTCCAACCCAGACATTTCTATGTTTCTATGTTTTCTACATTTAATAAACAATTAGTGATTAAAAGCTATGTTAAAACATTCAAATTACAAAGGTAAAAAAAATTAAAAATTACTAGCTTAAGATGGACAAGCAAAATTCTACTTCAGTTCACTTGAGATATTACATTTCTTCAAGCCAGAGAGATGAACTTAAGCTCAGAATACAACACAATAGCAAGAGGCACCTTGAGTGTACCACCTGTTCTGAAAGGAGCAGTTGGAACTATGCTGTTTTATTTCATGGCTCAGTTTTAGTCAACTTGTACAAGAAATTCACGCTTCAAAATGCACATAGCAGAGAAAGGCCACAACTCTCCAAATTCACTCTTTAGAATACTTTTTAGCAGTCTTTTAACGCTGGAATGATAATCAAACGAGAGCAACCACTTCTTATGGAAAGGACTTGCTCTGCAGCTAATACAGATTTATTTCCCCTCTAAATTACTAAGAGTATCTGAAGCATGTTTATGTTTCTATGACACAAGGAAGTAACTGAAGAGAGTTACAAGCCAAAAAACATTCTTTGAAGATAACCGAGTTAGAACTTGAACAAAAAAATAAAATTTCTTATCTTTTGGACAGAACAAATGAAAAACTTATATATTTCCTGTTCTGTCAGTGTTCTTTCAGCATCTTAAAATATTATTGTAACGTCTGGTTGCTATTTACAAAATGTTTTACATACACCAAAGAATGCAGCTGCATTTCTGAAGGGACACGTACCAGACCATATAAAGTCAGGAGATTTTAAAAAGCAGAAAACTCCTCAGTGAAACAATTCCTTTATCAAGCTGCAGATTGTTGCTGGGTAAAGGTCTGTCCTGTATTAGACTCTCCTAAGAGAAGGCCATTGAAGTCTTCAAGGCATCACATTCAGTGCAGTGATAGACAGATGGACATATAATACAAAAAAGCCCATAAAAGATTAAAAGAGCATCTTGCTAACCACTGAAAGACACTCCCACCAGTCTGCCATCTGGCTAGGGGCCAGGAAGCACAGCAGTCATGAAATAGTGGCAAGGAGTAGTCACACCTTAGTGATCCCACCTTAACAGCAACATAAAACCAACTGGGACTAGAAGACACTAAGTCATCAAGATACACATTCTGACATCCATAAAGATAGTCCCAACTTGCTGCCTTGTTTATGTAAAGATACAAAAGAGAAGGTAGATGACAGATGGAAAAGTTTTTATTAATATAATAATACAGCTATTAATATCTTAATAAATCCACTTAAAAGTGAGGCTGGCTACAAAACTGTAGAATAAATGTTCAAAAGCTACTAAATGTCATCATATCATAGAAGGGTTGGAAGGGACCTTCAAAGGTCATCTAATCCAATCCCCCAGCACTGAGCAGGGACATCTGCAACTACAGCAGGTTGCTCAGAGCCCTGGCCAACCTGCCCTGGAATGTTTCCAGGGATGGGACAAGTATCTCCTAATTCTGATGACACACAGATAAACGCTTTTCTGGAAAACAGTGTAGTGACCACATACAAAGTCATGCCACAAAGAATCTTCAGGGCATGAACAGGCTTGGAATTGTGGGAGGGCTTTTTTTTTTTTTAAATGCCAATTTAAGATCTGAAAACTTCTTTCAATTGTAGTTGCCCCCACCTAACTTCTCCTCTAATGCCTTTGAACTATTCCCTATTTATGACAACTACTGCATTTCAATTTGCTAAATAAATTCTTCAGTTTAAGATAAAGTTATTTTAACCAATTTCTTACTATATAAATTTGTGGAAGTAAATTATGTAAGCTTAATGTATAAAACCAAAAGTAGTTCTAAAATGTAGAGGGGGCTACAGATTAAAAACTATTTGAGCACTACTTCTAGAGTAACAGATGAGCAAATAAATTTTTTTTTTAAAGCACAATTTAAAGAGGCAGAAAAAGAATGAGGAGAGACCTTTTCCACCATTTAAAAACCAGTATCCTCAAACAGTGATTTTGTAATCCACAGGATAGTTGCATGCTGCAACTAACACAGAATTATATGAATTTTTTTAGTTTATATTTGAGTGGTGGGTGGGGTTTTTTTATATGTAATAGTGATGGAGAATTCAGTTTCAAACAAAGCAAGTTATGCCGAAGTGTTATTTCCTTTGCTGAAAGGGAAGTCAGAGGTGCTGTTATTTTCAACATGAATTTGGTAACTAACAGAAGACTGAAGAAGAGCTTACAGAAATAAAAGTGAAATCCATGTAGTTTTAAATTGAAATGAAAGAAAAGAAACAGATCTCAGTTTTCTAAATGGCAGATAACAGAACCAAATCCAAGCTCCTTCCTTTCCACTATCTCAGATATTCCCTATTTATGACTGGACAGAATCTGCTGCAATCCAGGAAGCCCCTGAAAATGGATGAACTGGAAAAGAGACTCCTCTGCCCCATCTACATCCTGGCTTTGCACAGTAAATTTTTTTTAACAACTTCACCTCATCCCTTACATTACTTTAGAGATCTCATTGAGTGCTTTCTTGGTTTGGTGTATTATTCAAAAATTCTAACTAAAAACCATCTGAAATTTTCACATCAAATCAAAAGCAGGGGCTTCAGTCAACCTTACATTGGGGATGCCTCACCAAGTCACAAAACTGCATGACTGGCCAAGAACAAACACAGCTTTAAGTATAGGTAGAAGTGCAGTAGACAAGCGCAAGCCTACGCAACTTAAAGAGATTTGTGGAAGAGGTTTTGAGAGATCATTGCAACCCATACTCTTGAAGGCTAAAAAAGGCCACAAAAGTTTCAAGTCAACTCTTTTTGAAGAGAACCTTTAATAGATTTTTGTCTAACGTGGTTTATTTCACATAAATAAATGGGGGACCACATTTAATAAATCATCTGACAGTACTAGACAGCAAAATGCTTGTTACTGCAGGGAAGGCAGGCTTGGTGGGGGAACTGTAAGTGTAGAGGAGGAAAGCATCTACCAGCAGAGGAAGTACCAGACTAGGGGAAGGCTACTAACACCCCTTCTGTTGAAGTGGATTATTAGCAGTAATTTTAGCTGGCATATTAATAAGAACTCTCACATGACCCAGGACAACCCATGCAACCAAACAGGTAAGTACTCGCAGAACTATTTAAAAGTCTTCAAAGCCCAGGAAGATCAAGATTGGAACTACAAGTTTATCACAGACCAGCAGCATAGGTAAGGTAAAATAACTGGCAATTGAAAAAAAGACACCACAGTGCCAGGTTTCAGCAGTAGAATGCTGCAAGGTAAAGACAAATTAGGTCACTTCAAAACACCTCAGTTCAATTCTCAGTACAGTTTAAAGAAGAGACAGATAAAAGATGGTGACATAGCAAACGAATACACGGTTGTCATTAAATAACAAGCTCCAAGATGTCTGTGGGAATGCTACCAGGACAGTGTGATGATCATGAAGAAAAGGACAAGAATAACGTGAAAGCTAAGTATGGGAGGGGAAAAAATGCAAAGGCAGCTGTATACTTGAGCTAGAACTACAAAAATACGTAAGAATGTCAGTGCTGGAGAGAAGAAAAGAGAAGCCTAAGCACGCTCTCATCATTTTGCATCATTCATTACATCAGAGCGATGGCCACAATGATTCATAAGGAAGATGCTTAGCAGCAATGTCAAATAATGAAATAACACAGGAGAACGTCTGGGCATTGAGAGCCAAGTGCATGGTCAGCTCAGCTAAGAGATAATTGCAGCCACTACATTCCTTTGGTCACAGAAGCCAGGGAAAGAATAGTTCTTAAAAGTGATGTCTGCTAAGCACAGATAAAATTGGATGGATTGTCTGGGTCTGTCACCTGGAATCAGGGCAAAGACACATTCAGCATAAAAAGAACAAAACAGACGTCAGAAAAGGAACAGGAGTTTGGTTTCAGTCATTCAAGTTTCTACATTGTCAGCAAAGTGCACGTTAGCAGTCCATTAAACCAGGCCAGCTGGATTTAAGGAGCCAGAGAAGAACTGGGAAGCTGGATCAGCTTCGGCTTTTGTGCTGATGACTGAAGTCAGGTGAAAAACAGGAATGATCCAAAGCAACTTAAAGAGGGTTCCTACCAAAAGGGACAATGAGGGGCAGAGCAACAATAGGTTGTGTCTCATCAGTAAATCAGGAACACGGTATCAAATCCAAGTCTAACAGGAACTCATTAATAACCTGAACTAAGAACATACTGGAAGCTATTTTACTTCCAAAGAGCCCAATTTTAATTTGGGTTAAAACTTCAAGTGCCAATCAAAGAAGTGCCCAAATTTGTGAAAAACCCCAAACTTTTAATAACTTAAATCAGTACAAGCAATTGATAATTTCAAATCAACTGGTCTACAAGGATTCATTTATCTGTGGGCAAACAGGAACGAGGAGAAGTCTGATACAAGCACACCAGCACTACTGGATGTACCAAGAATTCAACTTCATACAAAGCTTTTATAGGAATTCTTTTTAAAGACAAGACTGACATTGTGACTTTTTTTAAGAGGGGAGAAATAAGAGTAAGAATCAGGGAATAGTTGCAGCTGGAAGACAAGTCTGGAGATCCCTTAGCCCAAAAGCCCCTTCTCATTGCAGGGTCAAACTAGAGCAAGTTGCTGAGGGTCCTGCCCAGCCAGGTTTTGAATATTTGCAAATGTTTTAGACTTTTTTTTTTTTTTTTTTTTTTTAAATCTGTGCCCACCACTTCTTTTCGCTGAACATCACTGAGAAGAGTCTGGCTTCATGTTCTTCACTCCCCACCATCAGGTATCCCCTGGAGCTCTTTCTTCTGTCCCAGATCTCAGCATTTCCTTACATGATGCTCATGTCTCTGAATTACCTTCCAGCCTTTTGCTGGACTGCCTCCAGTATGTCAATCTCACTGGTACGAGGGAGCCCAGAACTCTAGTCCTAAAGCAGCACTCGATGGGTCTCACCAGGGTCTCACAGAGGGGAAAGTATCACTTCCCTCAACCTCCTGCAACCACTCTTCTGAATGCTGCCCAGAAGGTCTTTGGCCCTCTTCACCACCAGCATGCACTGCCTGCTCATGTTCAACTTAGATGCCCACCAGGACTTCAGCGTCATTTCTGCCAGGCTTGCTTTCCAGCCAGTCAGCTCCCAACATAACCTGGTACATGGGACTGTTCCTCCCCAGGAGTAGGACTTTTTATTTCCCTTTGCTGAATTTCATTAGGGTCCTGTTGGCCCATTTCTCCAGTCTGTTGAGGTCCCTCTTCATGGCAGCACACTCATCTGGTCCATCAGCCACACCTCCTGATTTTGTATTGTCTTCAAAACTTACTGAGGGTGTACTTGCTCCCATCATCCAAGTCATTAATAAGGCTGCTACACAGTACTGGCCCTAGAAGAAAGCCACTGGGCATACCACCAGTGATGGCTACCCAGGTGGCCTTTGTGCTGCTGATCACAACCCTTTTAGCCCAGCAGTTGAGCCACTTTTCAATCCACACCACTGTCCACTCATCCAGTACCTAATTCATTACTTGGTGTATGTGGGTATTACAGGGGACAGTGTCAAAAGCCTTGTCAGAAGTCAAGATAAACAGTTATCTACTGCTCCCCTCGTCCACTGAGGAAGTCACTTCACTGCAGACCACCATCAGGTCAGTCAAGCAGCATTTCCCACCTATTTAACATTTTCCATTGCAATTTAAGGAACGATCCAAAACTTGTATTTAACCTCTTTTTTTGCCTCCACCATTAGTTGCCTTTCTGACCCCTCTGCTTTTTATGCTCCCTGTCTGAAATTCAGCTAAGCACAGCAACTCACTTGCAGTTGGCTGTTCAGTAGTCCCAACACAGATATGCCCAGATCACAATATAATCCAGAGTAATGGGATATCCACTTGCAGACTAAAAATGTATTTTTCTTT
Organism: Megaceryle maxima; assembly: GCA_024605025.1. Lineage (NCBI taxonomy): Eukaryota > Metazoa > Chordata > Aves > Coraciiformes > Cerylidae > Megaceryle > Megaceryle maxima. The sequence goes on from JANHGN010021130.1 coordinate 40,607, forward strand.
TAAAATGGGAGTTTACATGACTATGAATCACACTAATCCAGCCCCAGACATTCTGTACCATTCTGCCTTAAACATCCCCAAGCAGGTAAGAAAAGTCTCCGTGTCAGAACGTTTCAAATACACCATAAAATACTGTTGTGTATCTATCTATCTTTACATTTGGTTCAGATCAGGACTGTGGTTTTGAAGCAAAGCTCCTGACAACCCCCACCTATCACACTTTGTTCTACACCAGTGATCAGTCTGAGTGTGCAAACTGGGTTTCCTTGGACAAAACTGAAGTGGAAGGGGCACTCCAGAAGCATAACAAGCACGCTTAGTCCAGAGGACTTAAAGTGGATTAAAAAGTAGTCCAAAATAGTACATCCACACACACACACCACAACTATTTTCTCCTACAGACCCAGCCCTGCTTCGCTGCCCTGCTCTCCAATGCAGACAACACCTCTGAGGTCTTAGTCCAGAGACAGCTTCTTTTAGCAGAGGTTGTCAAAAAGCACTCAGAACTTCATTGCAGAAGTTCAGCATACAGTACTTGGCCACTGCCATGGAAAAATGAATACAATTTTATCAACAATACCCAAAAGATTAGGTTGGTGTCAGAACGATGCTAACCATCTTCCATCTCTTCAGAGTCATGCAGGAAGGAATGGGAAGAATGAAGTCTTCTGATCTGTAATAACAACGCACAGAAAGGCCAGGAAGCCATCCCAGTAACAGCAAGATTGTAAGAGGCCTGCAACCAACTGTGCTCCATCTATGGCAGTTTATACACAGGGAAGCTGTACATTTGCTCATTAGACAACGAAGAGGCTGACAGCAGACATGCCTAGAGAAGCAGTTTGCTTCAGCAGATTTGCCACAGAATTCAGGTGTAAAGATTAAAAGCTTTACAGAGTCAACACTAAGAATCACAGCACAAATAATTTACTGACTTTACAGAATGATCTTCAAAAGTCAAAGAGCAGAAGAATACTCATGTAAATAAAACTACATTGCTTTCCAGGATACTGGAAGGCTGAGGGAGTTGGGTCTTTTTACTCTGGAGAAGACTGGGGAGAAATTTTATCAATGCTTATAAATGCTGGAAGGGTGAGTGACAGGAGGATGGGATCAGTCTTACGTCAGTGGTGCCCAGTAACAGGACAACAGGTAATGGATGGAACCTCCTGTCTTCCAGTTTCTATCTAAACACGAGGAGGAACTTCTCTTTACTCTGAGGATCACAGAGCACTGGAGTGGGCTGCCCAGAGATGTGGTGGAATCTCCACTTCTGGAGAGATTCAAAACCCACCTGGACATGATCCTATGCAACCTTCTCTAGGTGAACCTGCTTTGGCAGGGGGGTTGACTAGATGATCTCCAGAGGTCCCTTCCAACACTTAACATTCTGTCACTCTGGGATACACCAATAAAGTGCCACTTAAATGCATGGCTTACAGGGCAGTCGAGTAACCTAGGTTGGAAAGTACCTCCGGAGGTCATCTAATGTAACCTCCTACTCAAGGCAGGGAGCACTGCAAAGTTACATCAGATTGCTCAGGGCCTTCTTCAGTCAAGTTCCAAAAAAAAAATCTTCAAGGAGGGAGGTTTCTCAGCCCCCTTCAGCAGCCTGAGTCAATGCTTACCCCCTCCAAAACCTGTTATTCCTTATTTCCAGTCAGAATTTCCCATGTCACAGCTTAGTTGTTGCCTTCTGCCCTTTCATCATGCACCTGCAAGAAGAGTCTGGCTTTCTCTATACTCCCTTGGTGGTAGAGGACAACTAGATCCTTTCTCTAGGCGAGCAAACCCAGCCCCCACAGACAGCCTCTCAACATGTTACCTGCCTCTTCAGCATCCCTTCTCCAGTCTGCTTACATCATTTTTTTTGTACAGAGGATCCCAAAACAGGAGAGACTATTCCAGATGTTACTTCACAAGTAAATAAAAACTTCTCCAGCCTGCTGGCTCTGCTTTTGCTGCTGTAGCACATCATGCAGTTAGCTGTGCCTGAAGACTCAAATTTGAACATTTTAAAATACAGAAGCCTCACAATAAGAAAATAGAAATGAAAAGGTTGGAAGTAAGTTTACCCCTGCCTATTGCATCTTCACAGGTAGAAGGGTCATCCTTTGGGTAAGCAGCAATAAGGCTGCTTCCTGCACTGCAGGGAACTCACACTGCCCCTTGGTTTCCCAGAAAGTCTCTTTCCAATATCCCTGCAGCCTGTGTTTCTGCTCCCAGCTCTTCCCAGAACTCCCTTACACTGCAACACTGCAGATTTCTTCCCCTCTCAACCTTTGTCCCCTCTTACTTTGCATTCTAGAAGCCTGTCTTTCCTAGTGCTCCATGGCCTCAAAGGAAGCAGTAACATCTCTGACTGTCCAGCAGCTCAGGTTTCAGGAGCCAGTAGCTCACAGAAAGCAAGCTGAGCTTTCTCTGTAGGCCAGTACCAGCCATTAAAAAGAAAACCAAAACCTGTGTACGTATGGGTTAGCAAATAACACACGTGACACTAAGCATTCAAACATAACAAATATCACCTGTTTCATAAGCACTTTAAAGAGCTTTGAGTAAGACTGACATCAAAATCTTTATCCAGTGATCTCACTTGTAAGCTGAGGAAGCGTGGGCTGCATGAAGACACTCAAAATTGCTTGAAAACTCGCTGAAGTGAGAGACAGAAACGCTAATAAATGCTCAATATCCATTTGGCAACAGGGAACAAGCAGAATATTATAAGGGTCAGTAACAGGGCAGATATTGTTCAGTACCTTCCCAAGCACTCTGGACAAGTCAACTTGCAAATGTGCTGAAAGAGCAAGCGATAGAAAAATAGATAGCAATATAAAGAGTAGAGCCTTACACTGCAGCTTGGGAGATCCTGACTGCGCATTAGAGAAAAACTTCATCACTTGAAGGGTGGTGCAGCTCAGATACAATCCACCCTGAGAGGTTGTGAAGTTTCAGGGTTTTCAAGAGCTGATAAAGTCACAGCTGACCTCATCTAGTGCTGGCAACAGCCCTACCCGGAGCAAAAGGTCAGACCAGGTGGCCTCCAAAGATCCCTGCCAACCAGCATCTCTGATTCACTGAAGACACTGCAGGAACTTAATGCTCAGGACAGTAGTGAGAATTGGGGGAACACAAACCATATACTGGTGCTCTAAGTGGATACACCAAATAAATGCTTGCCACCCTGCTCAGGTAAATGGATCCTTATTGCCACTCGCAAACTTAAAAAGAAATGTTGGTGTCAGACTTAATAATTACATTAAAGATAATTACAATAATTACAGATTCTTAATTATCATTTGCATGAGAAAAAGCAGGGGTATCTGTCTGCTTGTAGACTCAAAAAACCCCTCAAGCAGAGAGAGGGCAAATTCTCAGTATGATAATACTTTGCCTCGCTGAGAGCTTAAAAAAAGACTTGCTTGCTTTTGTCTGACAATTCTGTCAAGATAACTCGTTGACTACCACTTAAATATAATTGTAAGCTCATTTAAATACCTCACTGTTTACCCAAAGTAATTCATTACAATAGCTTCTGAATATACAAACCCATATTTTTACTGAGCTGGCCTATACCATAATCCAATATTGCCAACAGAAATAAGATGTATACAGGACTGAATTCCAGTTAGAGCAAACAAAACAATAATTACTACAGTAACAAGTTGTGTGTCTACCTAAAACATACTCAGTGACATCACCTCTAGGCTGTTTTATGCTTCTCCCAGTTTCTTGTACTTAATTTTAGGCACCTAGACTGCTCCAGTAATTCATTTGTTTGAAATCTGCTGGCATACTTAAAAATACCTGACTTTTTTGCTAGCCCACAAAAAAATCAGTTATCCTCCAGATCAGAATTATTTTTCCAAAGTATGCACCCACACACTGTATGCATATGTACAGGCAACACAAAAAAAACAGAATAAAAAAATCTAATTGGAAGATTGGTTATTTGCCCTTCCATATTCAGAATATAGAAACAAGTAACCATCACACTCAGGTCACATAATTGTTTTAAGCTAAATCCTACACACAGAGAAGCCTTTTTAAATACTACCTTAGAGCAGGAAGTTTGTAATGAAGTGGCCTGGCTTAGGATTCATTACAAAGTCAAAGCTGTATAAATATGAAATAATATCACCAAGATCACTTATGATCTGACAGAAGGCCATGAGTCATATGTACCCCATATATGTGTTCCTGGCATCACTGGGGCTTTGTTCTTCATTTTTGGGTCCAGCTCTAGGGTCTAGTACATTGTACTAGGTGCTGTACTAACAGGCATCCCAGTCCTAATGTGCTTAAAATACACTAAGTTACAGATAAGGGAAGTAAATCATCATGCAAAACAATGAAACAATCAGAAAACAAAAATAAGACATTAGCTTGGCATTTGTAACTTTAGTTATAACAAAGTTTTTCTGTTTTTTCATATGAACTGCAAAAGTCAGAATATGATACCAGGAACTTAAATCCAGCTTTAAGAAAACACTCATGTAGGAAGCAGAGCAGTGTCAGTGGATTAGTGACTACAATAACCCCACAGGAAGGTTTTCATCTCTTCACCTGCCCAGGTACAGAATGGAGTAAGTTTCTGGAAACAATTTCTTTATGGCGTGAATATGTCCCTGACTGCAGGGTCATTTAGAGGTCTGGATCACTCGACACTAGAGCTAAAAAAGCATGCAATGGAAAGAATTAAAAATGGCAGAAGTTCTAATTTTCTGAAACAGATAAGCAAGTCAATAATTGCATCATCCATCAAGGAGCTCAGTCCTTCTGTTTGCAACGCTCCAAACCAAACCCCAAACCCAAACCCACAAGAAAAAACCCACCAATTTTTTTTTATTTTTTATTTTTTTTTTAATGTTCAGTGCATTTAAAACACAGTGCATTCAAATATTTCTGGAAGCCCTGTCTTCAGGCTATTCATTTACTTAACTATCTTTATGCATTAGGTAGCAACTGGATCTGCTATTTACCAATTAGCTCTGCTTGGCATTTCTGTGTATACCTGCAGGACAGACACCCTTCCTTCCCTTGCAAAGATCAGAATACTAAAGCTTTCTCCCCACCTCCCTCAGCAGTCAAGTGGAGAGGACGCAAGCAATGTATTCATAAATTAGAAGATACAAATATAAAACTAGATTATTTAATCAACTCATTTTTAACACAAAGTCCCCTAAGCAAGGCTGGGTTATGAACAGCACAAGAGTTGTTTTTTTTTTTTTTCCCCCAAAACATACTGTAAATTTATTTAAATTATTTACTACTGCATATTATAGCTGATCCCACACAGCTAAGCCAGGCTGAAGCTTTATCCGTTTTATGTTCTACCTTGTTTTCCAAGCAATCCTACATAGAGTGCAGTAGGGCTGTGCCAAGTAAGACAACAAATATGCATAAACATAGGTCAGATTTTAATCATCATAATGCAAGTGTATTTCCACCCCCATCCTCTTCCTAGAAAATAAATTAAATAAAATATAAAATGGTCAGGGGCTCCCTGTAACAGCAAGGAGTGTTAAGTGCCTTGAATAATTCTCACAATACATTTATCCTGACAGCAACCCCACTACTGTAGGTGGGATCCTAACGGAGCTCCCAGTACATAGAAAGCAGCCTGCTCAGGATAGAAAGATAAACCTGTGAACACAGTTTGGGTCTCAAGCCCCAAACAGGTTTGTAATCACTCTGTTATGCTTTCTCTCCACAGCATGGATTCCAAATTATCCACTATGGATTTTCCAGGGATGTATCAGGGATCATTTCCTTTGTAGGTGGAGGTACCAGCATCCTTGTGTCAGCTGATGTGAAGAACAGAACGTGTACAACTCACAGCTGAACAGGGTGATGGAGGCACACACAGACAGGGAATAGGAGAGAAAACAAACAAAACAAACAAAACAAAACCAATCCACTACAAACAAGCAAAAATAAAATAAAACCAAAAAACTCAAAAAAACCACCAAAACCAAAGCCCACAGCCAAAAGTGAAACACCCACCAAGAGCTAGAAAGAGATATTTGAAGGCTATTTTACCTATGCAGTCTCAATTTTTTATTCTTTTTACAATCATGGGGAAAATAGTTGAGAGAGTAAGTAGAATCACACCCGAATACAGTATTTGTGACTTGAATTAGTGGTATATATCAAGTGAAGAATTTAAAGTACCAGTAAGAAGCAGAAGTGTAAAGAAAAAGCTCCCATATTTCTTTTCCAAGCTTTTAAAAAGGTCCTTATCCCCACCTTCTGGTGAGTCTCTTTAGACAGATGAGAGATTCCAACTAGGAAAAGGCAAACACCCACAGAGTTAGAAAAAACCCAAAACAAACCAGCCCTCAACATTTACGGTATCAAGCAAATCTCTTCCCTCACAAAGAAAAAAAAAAAACAAACCACAAACTGTGGACCTTTTCTTCAGCTGCACAGCACCTACTGCTCACTTAAGTAGGTAAGATAAGCAGTAGACTAGAACTATTTTAAACTCAGCAGTGTAGCCATGTTCGCAGGACAAGAAAGCAAAGCAAATTTAAGCTTGCAGTTTCAGGTGGGGTGATAGGTTGATCTTTTTTATTGTAAATAACATGCCCATCAGTGACACTTCTAAGATTACAGAAAGACTGCAAAATGAAATCTCCAGGAACAGGATTTCAATTTGTTCCGAGTGCCTTTTTTTCCCCCGTGTGCCTCAGGCTTCTTTTTATTGCAATTTGAGTTTTCATGCACTGATTTCCACCATCACTCCCCACGGGCCAGATTCCAAACCCTTCCAACACATTCTAGCCATCTTTTTGTGGGCATCATCCCACCTGTTTAAACAAAATCAGCTGCAAAATACCAGCCATTCATCTTGAGCTAGAAGAACAAGGTCTTTCCTAAGCACTGGAAAAACATTAGCTTCATAAAGTTTAGCTATGTAACCTGGTATTAAATGCTTGTCTAAAAACTCCCACACTTCTAGATTCTGTTACTGTGTAGATATTTCACCCCAAGTTAGAGTAGGACACTCGAAAAATCTTGAGCATATATAAAATTTCAAGGGATGTGTCTGTGCACACACAGATGAAACACTCGATATTCAAACCCACGTTAGGATTCTGAGGTTAGTAGACAATTAGGAAGTATTAAAAGCAATTTATTAATGTAAAGCACCAAGAAGCACTCTGGTTTCCCGTGGTGCTTATATCAATACTTGCTTTTTGGAAGACTGCCTTCAGCACTGCAAAGCACTTAAATTTCAGTTGCATAAAGTGTTCTGTTCAAACCCTGCAGATAATTCCTACTCCGCTTCAGTTCAACTGCAGTGTACAAGTTGGCAGTGTTTGAATTCAGAGTTTAGAGTGAGTGTATAAACTGAAATTTTATGCAACTCAAGTTTCATGTATCCATCAAACACATCATGGTAACGCACACCAATAAAACAAATTAGCTTGAAAAAAATAAATACATTCTCTTCTAGAAGTATGTTCTAGTTAAAGTAATTTGAAAATTAGGACCTGCATCATGAAATGACAGCCAGAATATGCAAGCAGCCACATTCTCTGATTTTCTAATCTGCAAGAAACAAGACTGTGATCCAGAGGAATGCAATCAGTATGTGGGGGAAAAAGGCAAAGGAATTGAATTAATTCCCTCTTCAGATATTTTCTCTAATATTTTTGACAAAAGTAGGCAGGCATGTATCAAGTATTTAGAAGGAAAACTCCATAATTGTTCTTTTTGTTCAATCAAAATGGGTTTGAGTAGAAAACCTCAAGTAATCAAGAACCAAATTCTTTGTGGAAAAAAAAAAAGCTAGTTTCATTATCATTCAACCATGGAAGACTGAAATGGAATTTTAAAGACAAACTGCACACTCCTTCAAACTGTATTTAAAGCAGAAAAACCAGCCTCTGGAAAGCAGACCTGGAAATGGAGCTAGAAAGTGAACCTTGGTTTTTGTATCCCAAGCACATAGTGATACAGAAGTGTGATTGAAGGTGTTTTGGTGACCCCATTTTGGGGTCAAAGGCTTCTGAATGTTTTGGTTTTGTACAGGGAAGGAAAAAAAACCAAACAACCAAGCAAACCACTTCTGGAATATGAAGTATTGTGCTAGATGCAAATAAAGCTGGGCAGGTAATACAGGAGTCTTGATGGTATCATTCCAAGGTTTTCATCATCCAGGGATCTGCTTTTGTATTCTGCTCTCAGCGATGCTGAGTCTCTGGAGCACCCCTTGATTTACACAGGCTCTCAAAGGAGGTGTGCCCAACCTTTGGGGTTGCATAACTGGGAAGTGTCCCCCACTAGAGTTTCTAGAATTATTGTCCCTGTTTCATATGCAATACTTCCCTGAGTAACGAGCCTCAGCCCTGACTGTATGTTCAGTTGTGGGATCCCAAGATATCACAGGAGAAATCTTCAGTTAATCCAGCAGGCTTAGACTGGTATCAGGACACAGGAGCTACTTCTACATGACAAAAGTTAAGTGGTGTCAAAGCCCATTCCCAAGTCCTAAGGCTGTCAGGGAGTATTGAGAGCAAAGCTGCTCAATAAATGAGGATAAGCTGAAAGCTGAGCGTGACCACAGTCCAGGCAGTGCCCTCACAGACCAGGGCTTATCTGGCAGGGGCAGATCACAGCAACCCTCAACAGTCCTGGACACAGAAAGCAATGCAAACAGGTCCAGGTCTACCCAGGGAGTCAAGAGGAGAAGGAAATGGGATGAGAGCCAAAACTAGAAAGTCTGTAACCTAAGACGAGGCTACATTGTGTGACCAAGGACACAAGCAGGAAGATCTCTCCTACTGTTCAGGCCAGGAATGAAGACCCCATCCTGAGCTTAAATGAAAGCAATAAGCAGAAGGTGAGGTTGGTCACATTAACTGAACCCTGTTGGTGAACAGGGGGCCCTGACACAAACTGCCATGTCCTGTCCACATCTGTGCTATCAAGTAACTACATTATTTCAAGGAAACTGTTTGCTCTTAGCTTTTGAAATGGCTACTGGGAATGATTGCTGGGAACATGCAAACTCCCAGAATATGCCTGAAGTTGTCAGGGAAAGTACTATCTGTCCTCAACCAAAAGAGTGTCATGGACCATTTTAACAATTCAGCTAAAAATATTATAGAAACATAAAGATGTCTGGGTTGGAAGGGACCTCCAGAGGTCACCTGGTCCAACCCCCCTGCTGAGAGCAGGGACATCCTCAACTGGAGCAGGTTGCTCAGAGCTCCATCAAGCCCCACCT
>JANHGN010021132.1:5459-17437 GCA_024605025.1 Megaceryle maxima
TGAAATAATTATTATTATTAATTATTTTTATTTTATTTACTACCCTGCTAGTGAATAGCACATGTGCTTAGTGGTGCACCATTCCAGGTTAGTCTATCCAGTACTTGTTGTTCTTTCAAGCAGTTGTTCTTTCTAGAAATCCCCTTGCCAGTGTGTGTGGCCCCACATGCTCTGTTGCCTTTCCATCAGATGTCAAGATTAAAATTACTCCTAAGAACTAGGGCTGTAATCAAGACCAATCTTCAGGTTATTTAGGGTACTTAATCTAATCTAATGTAAGAAATCCATTTCTGTTGTAATGCCACAGTTACTGTCCTCTTTTCTGATGTGGACCCAAAGCCTCTCATCCAGTTGCTGTCCCCTGAAAGAGCTTCTCATACCCAAACTGCTCTTTTGCATAAAGACATCCCTTCACCTTAATCTTCCCTGTCTGCATTTCCTGAAGAGCATCTGTCTGTCCACAACCCGGTCATGCCTGCTGTGTCTCAGTTATTTCAATCACATTGTGTTGTGACTGGATGCAGAGCTCTTGTTCTTCCTGTCTGTTCTTAGACTGCTTGTGTACACTTCAGACAGGTGCCCCGTCATCCTCTAATGTAGCTGCTGAAGTGCCTCTTATGCCTGTCACTGAGTTCTTTATTTTTTACTGCTGTTCTACAATTCTTAACTGTGCAACAAAAATCTGCCTTTTCCACTTGGAGATGATGTGAATTAAAAAGTAATTTACCTGGAAAAAAGAAATGTATTGCCTTCACTGATGCTTCTGTGCAAACAAGTATCTTGCATCTGTTCATGCTGGCTCCCTTACAGCCTTTGCATCAACTGATACCTCTCTTGCCACAGTCTTGCTCTGTTGGTTTGATTTCTTTTGGTTGTTTTGTTGGTTTTGGTGTTTAAGGTGTCTTTATGACTTTTCCGTTTCTCCTTTTCTTGAACAATGTTTGTTTACTAAACTCAAATTTTAAAATAGAACTAATACTTTCATGAAACCTCTTAAAAGTTGTTCCTGTTACTAGTACTGTACTTAAACTGCTGCTGCAACTGTATTGTCATCCATGGCAGAATTAATTATTCTGTGTCAAAAACATACTGCAGGCAATAGAACTCTTCATATTCCTGGCCAGCGCCCAAGGAAGTACTACTGCCTTCTTTTGTTACTTTTTTTTTAATTTAAAAAAACATTATTTCATTTTCATTTAGAAGAGCCCAACTAGGTTTTGTGGATTTGGCTGGTGCCTGTAGTTATTATATCTATGTTTGTATAATAATTGCTGAGTTATCAATTCAGTAAGAAGATATAAATTATTTCCATTATATGTACACTATACAAAATACATACACTATATGTATGTATTTTACTTGAATGTTTACTGTTAACAGTAAAACCTGTCAAGATAATATTCTTGGGGATTTATTTTATGCCTGTTTGAATAAATTTTAATGCTTCTCTGTAGACACACAAACACAGAAACAGATTGCACATGCCCACACAGTTTGTCATAGCTGGAAAAAACAGCTGTGACTTCAGCAACTTCAGTTTCTCCATGTGTACTTACAACTGATTTCAGTGAGACTAATAGCGTAACTTAGCCTTCCTGAACTGGCTCTCCTGCCATATGAGTGTGTGCACATTTCTGATTTTACATTCTCTTCAGGTCTTGCTGCAGGCATCATGCAGTGATCCCACTGATTCAGGCAGGTGATTAAAAGGAAGTATCTATTTGTGAATTACTCTGCAAGAGTGTTTTTGAGAAAAGCCGATTCAGCAGATATTTACTATACAGTTGTAGGTAGCTCTGCATCTTGTTCCATTTTTGCTTGCTAGCTTGTACTTTTTGGAAAAATCCAGGTAAACCTTATGTACTCTTATCTAAGGGGTTTGGAGTCAGGGTTGTGGAGAAATAGCTGGAGTGGGACTATTAACAAGAGTTTGTTTTGTAGGAAGTCTTTGTGGTGGTGTATCAGAGTTTAGTTTGAAAAAAAATATGTTCATATTTTATATACATTGCCTTCTCCCTTTTGGTCAGCTGGCAACTGATGAGCACTGAATTAAATGATGTCTGGGAATACCATGGATGCTTGGAGAGAGACATTTGTGCTGTCACATGAGGAGTTGCCAAGCAGAGGCTGACAGCAAGGACCAGGAGGACTTCTGTGCAAATTCTTGATCACAGATCACTCATCAGTGTATGCATGCCAGGTTGCTTATGCTAATGGCTGTGGGAGGAACATGAGGCAGCAAAGAAAGGCTCAGCAAATGTCTTGATACCTGGATTTGTACATATGCATTAGTACATAAGTATCTGAGAGGAGGTTGATAACTGGAAAACTTCTCAAATACCAGGCATCTACAAGTAAACATGTGACCTATTTAATAATTTAAATATTTTGTCAGGACTATTTTTAATAATCAGCTTGTAGCAACCTAAAAGTAGTTATATTGTGCTCTCATAATGGCTGTATTCAAAGGTCTTTTGTTTTCTGGTTGTGCTTCCAGCACCCATCCTGCCCCAGTAACAAATTAGCAATTTGCTTTACATTTCAGAGAAACAATCCGGGTAGGTTTTGCAGGTTCATACCTTATAAATAAATGCTGTCATAAGACAAAGTCCCTAACTTTGTTTTTACTTATATATGTTTATGCCAAAGTATCTTGCTTCTTATGCAGTCAGAAAGACTGTGAGAGGTTATGGTGAACCTTTGGTCAAACTGAGGTAAAGGGCACAACTAGGCTGCAGAGAGACAAACACATGGCTGGTGTCAAAAATAGTGTGGCCAGAAGGACCAGGTAACTGTTAATTTTGCTGTACTCAGCATTGGTGAGGCCATACCTCAAATAGTGTGTTTAGTTTTGGGCCCCTGACTACAAGAATGACATTTAGGTGCTGAGGTGTGTCCAAAGAAGGGCAATAAAGCTGGTGAGGGGTCTAGAGCACAAATCTTGTGAGGAGTGGCTGAGGAAACTGAAATTGTTTATCCTGGAGAAAAGGAGACTGAGGAGACCTTATTGCTCTCTACAGCTACCTGAAAAGAGCTGTAGTGAGGTTTGGGTTGGTCTGTTCTCACAAGTAACAAGCAATAGGACAAGAGGAAGTGGTCTTAAGTTGTGACAGAGGATGTTACAATTGAATGTTAGAAAAAATTCTTCACTGAAAGCCTGTTCCAGTGCTTTACAGCACTGCCTTAGGGACTGAAAAGAGTCACCATCCCTGGAGGTATTTAAGAAACGTGTAGATACAGTGGTATGGGGCATGGTTTAGTGGTAACCTGGTAGTGCAGAGTTGATGATTGGACTTGATGATCTTGAAGGTGTCTTTCAGCTAGAACGATTTTATTAATTCTATCCCATACGAAAGAATAGTAACAATGGGATGGGTGCTTAAAAGGCCTGCCCTGCTAGCATACAACCTGGGGCCGAGAGCGCCCCCTGGTGGCTATGAGCAACAATGCCCTGCCCAGCAGGCTGGGCGGCCGCCATAAGCCGCGGGTGGGGCAGGGGACAGGAGCCCCCGGTTGGGTCCTGTGCCGTGCGCTTAATTGAAGGTAAAACGGCAGTGCATGGCTGTGAGGATGTTTGTGGGCACAAAAGAAACAGAGAACTGAGTGTATGCCATGAATGGCTTTTATAACGTGGTGTAGCTGCGGCATGTTATTCCATTGGTTGAAATGAAGATTTCTGATACCATTGCTAAATTAACAATGTATGTTGCATAACAGAGAATAGCATATCAAAATATATAAATTGATGGAAGAAACACATTACCACTCATAAGTAACCAAAGCTTAAAAAATAAGGGAATGAAATTAGAAGATTCTTTGTGTACAACACAAATACCAATTTGTGCATGCTTTCTTTTCACCTTTAAATTGGGGAGGAGAGGGGAAGCCTCAAACAAAAACCTTATACACCATACAAAACCATCTGCACATAAAACCAAGGTTAGATTAGGTTTAATTCATATTCAAGTAGGATACCTATCTGAATTCTGTTTTTCAGTTAAACTTTGGAGCATTCATCTAAAGAAATCTTACTAGTTAGTAACTATGACAGGTTTGGGTGTTGAATATGTATCAGAAGAGTGCCTCAGTGTTTAATAAATTTTCTAAGACTTGGTGGCCTGTGGAATCGGGAAAGAGAGACCAAATAAATTCTATATCTTTAAAAGACAAAAAGCCACAGCTTGTAAAAATAGTGACTGATGTATCCATAGTGAAAAGTTGCCTTATTTCTATTCAACAGGTCTGGGGAGGGGTTTTGCCAACACTGAAAAAGAAGCCTGTTTAACTATGGAAGCCTTTCATCTCCATCATAGGCATACAATTGTTTTTATAGCATGTATTCCGAGGGGTTTTTCTGCCTCTCCAAACAGATATGGTGAGGTATGATGGGAAAACTATTGAAAGTAATTGTTCTTTTGTTTGTTTGTTTTTGTGGTTGTGTGGTTTTTGTATGTTTTGTGTTGGGCTGGTTTTTTTACTTGTTATTTTAAATTGAATTACAGAATCACAGAAACAGAATGATAGAGGTTGGAAGTTACCTCAGGAGATCATCTAGTCCAACTCCCTTCCAGAGCAGGTTCATCTACAGAAGGCTGCACAGGAGTGCATCCAGGAGGGTTTTGAATGTCTCCAGAGACAGACTCCACCACCTCTCTGGGCAGACCATTCCAGTGCTCTGCCACTCTCAAAGTAAAGTAGATCCTCCTGATGTTTAGATGAAACTTACTATGTTCAAGTTTGTGCCCATTACCTCTTGTCCTGTCACTGGGCACCACTGAAAAAAGACCCGTCCCATCCTCCTGACACCCACCCTTTAAGTATTTATAAGCATTCATAATATCAGTCTTGCATTCTCCAAACTAGAAGGACCCAAGTCCCATAGTCTGTCATCATAAGAGAGATGTTCTAGTTCCCTAATCTTCTTCTTAGCCCTTTGCTGTACCCTCTCCAGCAGTTCCCTGTCCTTCTTGAACTGGGGAGTCCAGAACTGCACACAGTATGTCAGATGCAACCTCACAAGGGTAGAGGATAACCTCCCTTGACCTGCTGGCCATGCTCTTCTTGATGCACCCCAGGATGCTATTGACCTTCTTGGCCAAAAAAGCATATGACTGACTTATGGTCATTCTGTTGTGTACCAGTACTCCCAGGTCCTTTTCCACAGACCTGCTTTCCAGGAGGTCAGCCCCTAGCTTGTACAGATACATGGGGTTATTCTTCCCTGTGTGCAGCAACCTGCACTTGCCCTTATGGAAATTAATGAGTTTTCTCTCAGCCCAGCTCTTCAGCCTGTCCAGGTCTTGTTGAATGACAACACAGCCTTGTGGTGTGTTAGCCATTCCTCCCAATTTTGTGTCACCATAAAACCTGCTGAGGGTTCACTCCATCCTGTCATGCAGGTCATTGATAAATATGTTGAACAAGACCAGACCTGGTACTGACGCTGGGGAACACCACTTGTTATGGGCCTTGAACCAGATACTGTACCACTAATCACAGTCCTCTGAGCTCTATATTCCAGCCAGTTTTCAATCCACCCCACTGCCCATTCACCAAACCCACAGTTCCTAAGCTTGCCTATCAGGATGCTGTGGGAGATAGCTTCAAAAGCCTTGCTGAAATCAAAGTAGACAGCATCCACTGTTCTAGTCTATCTGTTCATCCAGTCATGCCCTTATAGAAGGCTATCAGATTAGTCAGACATGAATTCCCCTTTGTGAATCCATGTTGACCCCTTCTAATAATCTAACTTTCTTTAGAAGTTGAGGGTTCTCAAAATAAGAGAGTGGTGTTACTTGAAAAGGTTGTTCTTTCTGTAGATGAAGTATATGTTTAATTCACTGATAGCTGAGCTGGTAAGAGTTCAATACTTCCCTGAAAAACCGAAGATAGTGTTCAGTTTTTCAGAGTTTTTTTCCAAAATTGTGACATGTTAGATGCAATTTTTCCAGTGCAATATTTGGGAAGCCTTCAGAAGAAATGTACTGTTATCTCCATAGTCCAGGACAGACAGAAATGCATTTTGTCTGGTTAAGTAAGTTTCTTGGAGTATTTCTTCATGCAAAATCATAAAAAACAAAAAAAAAACAAACAAGAAAAAAAAACCTGCCCCCCCCCCCCCCCAGTAGTTTGGTCTGCAAAGACCTCTATCTATTCTCATATTTCCATGAGATGCTGAGAAACAAAAGAATTATTATGGTCCAATTGTCATGACCTTAGGGATAGATGCATACGTGTGCTGAAAACTAGCCTGAGAAGATCAGACACTCATAGTAAGCTACGTATACACTTTTGGTCTCTGTTGATCCATTCTGGATTTGAAACACTGTATGTTTTGAATTTTTAGTAACTGGAACCCATAAAATGCCTTTTGCCATGGTCCTGTAAAAGGTTAAAAAAATGGATTTTTCAAGTTATTTACAAAAGAAATTATACAAGTGATCCAAGACACCTTAATGCAGATTGTCAGTGGAACACAAGCAAAAGGAGTTTTTTTAATGCTTTACCCACGCACTCGATGTTGAGAGGTTATCTGGTTTACTGGATAAACAGTAACACATCCTGAAGTGAAATCCCCTTAAAAAAAATACAATTCCAAGACTATTGTATTGACACACCACATTAAATACCCTTCTCTCCAGCAGAGGAGATGCCTAACCAGAGTGAAACCACAGAGAGGCACCATAACCAGTAAAAGGGAAAACACTGCCTCAGGAATCAAAAAGGAGTTAAAACTCTACTAGTTATCTCAAAGTTTCAGAGAAACCTGCAGCTTCTGCTCACGAGAGCTGTGACCACAGCCACAATTACAAGGTTGTCTCAGTCCTAAATACGGGCCACTTCACACTTCTCTGCTGTACAACACAAAGGTTACCCCATTTGCAACACAGAATTAACTTCAATATTTTAGTTTACTACTTACAACAATAACTACTTGGAAGGTGCTTTTAAGTTGCTTGTCCATCTTGCTGAGGAGGTCAAAGCTGATGATGTTGATCAAGCTTCCTGTTAGGTTGTCTTTGCCTGTCACGATGACATTGGTGCTACCTGGACTCAAGGATGGAAGCCACCTGTGAAATGCCTGGAGGAAGAGTTAAAGCAATTAACTGCATTCTGGTGCTTATGTCCTCTGTCAGGATCCCAAAGCACTTCAGAGCATCCTCATGAATGCTTAGAATGTAAAGCCATCCCACATACCATTAGATATCAGTTGTGAGCACACAGAGTAATGGAAAGATCAAGAACAGAACTCAAGATATAAGTCTAAATCTACCTTCCACAGCTAGGAAGGCTCAAACATGCTCTACTCTTGCTTCTTACTGAAAAAAAAAAAAAAAAGTCCTATCTGTAGCAGAAACCTGCATAACCTCCTGACAATGCTTCCTGCTCTTCTCAGAGCCAGAGAATGCAACAACCACTACTGAAAGGGAAATTCCATTTTCCCACTCAGGAAACCTCAGGCTGTGAAACACAAACTTCCAAGCAGTAAACATCTCTCACTACAGCAATTTTACTCTGCAGTGAGGACAAAGTACAACTCATCCAGGTCAACAAAAACTCCATTACCTCTGCTTCTTTAAAAGTCTAAAACAAAAAAACAAACAAAAGAAACCCCAAAAACCCAAACAAACAAAATGAAAAGATCAAGTTGACAACACACCAGCTGCTCTATGACAGCAGCTGAAATACAGGTGGTGATAGTCATTCAAATCAACCTCTTTAAATGCTCCACATACCAGAACAAGATATCCTCCCCCAAGCCCATCTGTTAGCTACTGAGCACCCACCATTTCCCTTGTAATTGAGTCCCCAATGACACCAACCTCTCCACAACATTTCAGTTCTGCTGATGTTGCTCTGCAGCAAACCAGCTGAGGCTTTAGCAGTCAGGATCTAGTCCCTATAGAAGTGCACCCAACCAGTGATGAGGAACAGCATCTCTATCTAGGCCCTTCACTTTTGGTAATTCTCCAGTTGTCATTCCTTTCCTATGTGCAGCAACCACATGCAACAGCCAGAAGGGTTAAATGAGAGCTTCTCACATTTCTCAGTATGTGATGATTAACTATCTTTCACCATTTACAGTAAGCACCACAAGCAAAATGGGCCAATATGGGGGCAGAGTTAGATCCCAATCAAAAAAAAAAACATGTGGCTAATACTAAAACAAAACTTAGACAAAGGTGGCAGCAATGGGAAGGTATCTGGAAACTCCTATCTGCACTACCCTTTCCTTATATAAAGGCCATGTCACTAATTCACACTGTAAAAGTGATCCTGTATTTCTCCCTTGATGCCAAAAAGTGCTTTCAAACTGTCTTGACCATTAGACAATTAAGTTTCAGTGCTGAATTCCAAATGGACATGGCTGTTCAGCCAAGAATCTCTCGCATCTTCCCACTACCTTCTTATGACACCTTGAATATAAAGCTACTCAGTTGCCTAAACCCAGAAAGTCAAAATAAAATGCTGACAACCCAAAATGAAGACAATTTCTGAGAATTCAGCTGCAGAGGCATGACAAAAGCTTCTACCATTACAGTAAAACACATCTGTGCAAGACTGAGCCAAGTACATTACAGATCATAATAAACTCCACCTTCCACCACTTTCTGTAGCATATTTTACTTAGACCTGCATCCTTCACATACTCACAAAACAATACAGATCTTTCTAAAGCAAATGTCCTAATAAAACATCTCCCACACTAGCCTTCTAGGGAGTCAGGAGTAGTGGAAGGAAATCAAGCACTCAAATAAAACAAACAAACAAACAAAAAAAACCAATAACAAGCCTCATCATACTGCTTAAATCTCTTTGAGTAGGATGTAGGAGTTTAGCTACAGGTGCCCAGAACTTCAGGAAACCAGGCCCCCAGTTGTTAGCAGTAAGTATCCTACAGAAGCCACAATTCAGGGTGGGTGTTGATCCAGAGGTTTACAGGACTTTGAAATAGCAAATATGATGACCATCACTCCCTCATTCAGTAAAAAAAAATCTCCTGTTGTTGCACAACATTTTGTTGCGCCACTGGACATGAAAACACACACCAAGATGCTTTAACAACCTTGCTGTGGCACAAAACCAGGAAACACCAATTAATACATTTCTCATCAGTACAAACTGTAATTCCCAGTGAAAACTGAAGTCCCACCCCCTCCTGCTCAGGTAGGAAATTACTGACCTAAAACCTCTGGCTCACCTTTTTCTCCCATAGTGAGTATTTCACAACAGCTTCAGTGTACAGGTCATGACAGTCACTTATTTCAAGATACATTTCCCAAGCACCTAGGCTTTACTAATGTTGACCAGAAGCCTTAGAAAGGACTCAGAAGAGTCAGTAGCATAGAGTGGACAGGCCAAGAGAGGTATTATGACAGATTCAGTGATGGTAATAACAGGGCCTCTTGAACAGAGCAGAGAATCCCAGCATCTGGACTTCTACTCCAGCCAAAGCACTGGCAAATACTGCTATGAAGGGCTTGAATACAAAAAGACAATTACTTGAATGCAACTGTGGCCTTTGACACTGATGAGTAAAATGGCCCCTGGGAGCCAGCTGACTTGAAGGAACAAAGTTAACAGAGGGTCAGAGAAGATACTTTCTCTAAATCTCCCCCTTTCCAACAGATCAGATGGACCACAAAAAAAAAAGCAGCCAATAAAACAGGCATATACCATACAGTCAATGCCAAGCAATTTCCCCCCTCAACTTTCTGTTATTTTTAAATTTTAAATTCTGTAGAATGCAACAGAATATAACCATCACATGTGCCTTCTACTAGCCACCTGCCCACACTCAAGTTCACAGTACCTCTGCCCATGTGAACCTCACGGAAGAAGGAGTCACCACCAGCAGGGGCCATTCCTCTCGGTAGTAGGCAGCAATGCAGATTGCCTGGATGGTCTTGCCCAAGCCCATGTCATCCGCAAGAAGTAAACGTCCACTTCTTAAAATTGCAAAACTGTGGGATATAGAGAGGGGAAGTAGGAGTCAAGAAATGGGTTACTGTGTGTCCTGGCAGCCGAGATGAGTACAAGTCATCACCAAGCCTAGAATGTGGATCACCTAGAAGTGATCTTGGTTCTTCAGTAAACCAGATCATCTCCCTTAGTCTTAACACAGGGGCACATCTCTCAGAAATCTCTCAAAGCCTGGAAGCTCCTGAACAGCACTGTTCATCCCAGTCCTTAGAGATTTTGATTTCACATGAGGAGTAGCCTCAAGACTTTACAATTATTTAAAGCACATTCTTTCCATGATAATGCTCACATGCTGTACCAGAATTCATCCTGGCTAAGAAAATATTATTAACAACAATGCCACTTTTAACACCAGTAAATCTACAGGCTTTCCTGGGTTGCACCTTGAAGTCAACAACTAATGGTCATATATGCTGGGGACACAGACATTAAAGAGTTTCTCTACATACAGTTAGTAATTTTAAATATTTCAGGGCCTGGCTCCCATTTCCTGGCACATTCCCATGTGCAGTTAATATTTAAAACACAACAGCAAAAGAGATGCACTTGGGGGGGGGGGCAGATGACCTTATGGAATAAAAATCATATGACAATTAGGCACATACTGAATCACAAGAGGGAGATCAGAGATGTATCATTTGAACAGTTTTGTGAGACTATCAAAATGCTACTTTCGTCCTGACTCATGATAAAGAATTCTAGCTAGAAACAGATGTGTCACTCAAAGACACACACACGGAAAAAAAAAAATACACACAAAAAAACCCACCCAACAAAACAAACCATACCATACCTAAACCAAAGACCCCAGAGTATAACAGCCCAAGACTCTGGAGATATGTGGAGTCCACCATGGACAAGAAAACAACCTGGGCACCAATATAAAGAACACAATTCTAGGTAAGGACTAGCTCTTAGCATGCAAAAAGGACATACTTCACACCTTCCCGCTGAAAGGGCATGAGGCTTGCGACAATTTTGGAGTCCACTACTGAAAGGTCAGCATCAGGAGTATCTGTCTGTGATGTAGATCTCTGTATTTGAGCAGCAAAGGTTTGTATTAATGCCTCAGGCAGTGGCTCCACTTCTACAGACACAAGGCTCTGTAACGCTCCCACTGCAAAGAACAGAGCAGTTTATTATCAGAAGTGGCAACATACACACAACGTACATCATGGATGTTAGGGCACAATGCTCAACCTCGTCAACAATGTTATTTCCTATCCTGAAACAGTTTGAGAAAGTACTGCATCATGCACAGGTGTTGGCCTGGCCTTTTCCCTAAAGTCTATTTCAGAAGCACACGATGAATCACAACTCCTCCCCTCATATTTAGACTTGGTTATAAAAAAAATTATAAAAGTCTGATGCCGTCATTCAGAGATGATTGCTACTAATACAGCTGGAGCTGGATTATTCACACCGAGAGCAGCTCCAGGAACACTTTACACAGAAATAAAAGTATGGATTTGAATGCAATCTAGAAGGCAGGGGTATATTTATCTTGTCCTTGGGATTCTGTATTAGACACCTCTGAGGTCTCCACCATCCGAGTGAGCAGGAGTGACCCAAGACAGTTACCTGAAGAATATCACACATCTTCAGCTTTGAAAACTCCCTTCTCTTGTTCCCCAGATTCACACAAGTTTGTCTCTGTCTCCATTTTTTAATCACCCCTCATTTACCATGTTTGGATAAGAAAAAACAGAAAGCACTTCAAAGCTCAGAGAAGCTGCTCTTGTACCACCATCAGCAGCACTCTGGCAGCCATCCTTCAGTGACATGGTCAGCTGGTGTCCACTGCTGTTTTCCTGCACAGAAGTAGGTTGCAGGCTAGCATGAGCCCACAGACAGCCACTTGAGTTCCTCACCACAACTGTTGTTTCACCCATGAAGCCTTTTTTTTTTTTTTTTTTTTTTTTAAATTTTTCTGCTAACTAAAATTGCTCTTTTTAACCTAAAGGGGTCCCCAGCCGCAATTATGAGAAAACATT